>JAZGTI010001440.1:0-44566 GCA_036877585.1 Botia kubotai
CTACTAGGTACTTATACTATATTGACTGGGTTTAATAGAATTGCATTACTAAAAAGAGACTAAAATACAATTTTCACTGACTAAAACTAGACTAAGTGTCATCAGTTTTCGTCGACTAAAACTAGACGAAAATGTCATCAGTTTTCGTCGACAAAAACTAGACGAAAATAGTCATGATAACTCTGACTAAAATAAGACTAAAATGCTCAGACTTTTAGTTGACTAAAACTGGACTAGACTAAAAAGAGTATGAACGCGACTAAAACTAATAAAAACTAAAATGACAGCTTCACACAAAGACTAGACTAAAACTAAAATTAAAACAGGCCGCCAAAAACAACACTAACGTTTACAATGTATCATATGTAAAAATTTTAAGATTCTATTATTTTGATTCTATTGTTATGTGATCAAATGTAATTAATTCTCATGTTCTGTTGGGATTTACATAACTGGTGTTATATTTGAGGTGCCAGAGCTTCCTGTGATCAACTTATTAAAAAACAATAGTAGATCTGAAATAACATTTTTTTAACTATTCTTTTAATATCAGGTGAGAAAATCACCTGCCCTGATCTTGTTAAAACCCAGCAGGCAAGTTATTAAATCTGTATCCCTCTTGTTTTATCAAAAATTAGACATTTATTTTTCAGAAATGACTATTTTCAATTTTAGCAACATTGGTCCTGTTTTGTCTTGATTTGACCCCAGTGATAACACATTTTATAATAATAAATTGACAGAAATCAAAACAAATAACTGTGAGTATATCTCTTCGATGTGTGCAGCACTTAGAATATCTTTTCACATAAAATTAATTGCCTTTATTTATGTTTTATACCTGGGGTCTGTGAGACCCTAAACATAACTAATATAACATTTTTTCCTCAAGGACATTGAAAGAGTGTTTTTTTTATTTTTATAATCAGTTCTCATAAGATTATAAAAAGTATTTTTGAGTAAATAAAATGGCTTTGGGGTCTTTCAAATCAGAACATACGGGTTAGAGAGAAACAAATGTAACATGTTCACATGTAAAATGATTGATTGTTTTACATAAGAGATGACATTTTTGATTAACTTTGTTACATTATGTAGCCTTTTTGCTACAATCTCAAATAAGGTTTTAACAGTACATCACAATGTGTGCTCATTGACATTAAATCTTGATCCTGACTCCTATACTAACATATTGATGTTGCTTAATGAATGTGTGTTAGCACAATGTACCATATACAGTCACGTTTAAGTGTGTTCATGTTCACAGTCACACAGAGCCTTAGAGAGCAGCAGTTCATTGACTCTGATTCTAGTTGAGGGACATTGGTGTCAGGTATGGCAGAGTTTTGTTTACCTGACCTTGAGCCTCTCAGTGTCTGTGTATGTCCCACTGTGTGGATTAGCTACTCTTCCCCGAGGTAATCTTCTCTCTCGCTCCCCCACACGCAGTTTGACAACCATACAGCTTTCCTGTAGCTCAGTGGTTAGAGCATGGCGTTAACAACGCCAAGGTCATGGGTTCGATCCCAGGGATTGCACATACTCAATGTATAATGATCAATGTGTAGTCTAATGATCAATGTATTGTGCTTTGGATAAAAGCGTCTGCCAAATGCCTAAATGTAAATGTAAAATACACACACTTCTTGACAATCACAGATTTACAAACACACACACACACACACACACAGATTTAACAGATTTAATTACCCCTCACTGATCTAATGTCTCACATCTTAAACTGTCTGTCAATCCAGGGTGGTTGCACCATTTCAGAGAACCCTCCTACCAGGTTAGGTTTATCTCCATGTTTACCTGCACCGCAGAATGCCACTTGATCTTCTAGTCATTTGTCTTCTTAATGGTTCTGTGAATACAAATGGAACAAATCACGTGAATTCTTACAATAAAAAAGCAGCCAAGATGCCTCTGTCATTATATGCCCACTGCAGGTGCAAGGTCTAATTGTAGCAAATTACAGTAAACGTTCTGTGCAAACCACAGTGAGATGATCACAAAATCACACCCCCACGTTCATTTGAGCAGAAGGATAGGGTATTCACTTTCTGCTGAGAAAAAGTTACAATCATTTAAGTGTTTTTTAAAGATACGCTCCTCTGCATTCGAAAGGTTAAATGAGTGCATTATACAGTTATGGAATACTTATATCATTTATATCAATTCTAAATTGAACAAATTGCACAAAGACCCAGATTCACTCAGCACTGGACGCTTTTAAAATGCCAGTTTACAACAATGTGACTGTTTTGAAATTGTTTTCAGAGCTAAACATGTGGGACACTCTATAAACTTGCTATTTATTAGATGGTGTTCCGTCCAGCACTTTGAATAAACAGCTACATTTACTATTATTGAACTATTGAACCACCAAAACTTTTATTTATATTATTACATGTTTACTACATTTGTTTTATCATTAAAACAGAGATTTGATGCTCTCATACACAGCACGTTTGCCTCTATTATCACTACAGTTTTTAACGGACACATCCTTCAGTATTAACTGATATGAACTGTTGGCCTTGTTAAAAGTTAATTTTAAGTTTCTGTTGTTGTGATCCCTCTGAAGATTACATAGAGCAACATGTAGCACACACACACCTACAAGACACACAAGGTTGTTCTATGTTTCGTTATAGTAAATGTTTACTATATATATATATATATATATATATACCTTGTGATTTGATTTTTTGTGATATGACTTCTGTACAGAATCAACTAATTTGCAACCTATGAAAGCAAACATTAGCACCCATTTTTGATATTCAAGTAGCTATTAACTTAATGATAATTTGCCCTTGTTAATGTCAGCAGCGTGCTCTCAGGTCTTTGTTTGTCAAGTTAATGATCGTTAATGAGAGCCTCTCTCACTTGAATTAATTAAAGCATAATCCTTGTGATTGTGACAATCCCCTGCTATGACTATGGAATTCTGTTTGACAGGGGCCCGTTGTGCATCCATGCTAATAGAGCACTTGTTATTTGGAGAACAGTTTAGAATACTCTTTACTCATTTGAAGTTGCATGGTCATTAGGAAGTAATGAAGTAATTGTGCATTTTGTCTTGCTTCATCACAAATGGTGACAATACAGTCCTTGTGTTCTTTAGACAAACTGTTAATGTAAAAAAAAAGTATTTTAATATTGCAAGTGACAACTGTAAAGTCAGATCCACAGCACACACTATTTCACGCCTTGTTCGCCCATGATGGGTGGCCAGGGCCATTGTTGGGGTGGGCACAGCAGGGAGCATTGTCCTGGGCTCTGTAGCAAGATGAAGACCACTCATCTCCTCTAGAGTATAGCTTATATAAAGGGCCCCACCTAAAATATTTTGTTTTGGGTCGGTATAATTTAGCAACTGGATAAGCATATTGATTGAGGCTCAGGACTGGTAACTTGGTTCCATTTATAATCACTATTGTGCCTGCTCTATGTTGACATCACATTAAAATTATGAAAATAAGCAAATTTCATGACTTTATGAAATGTATTACCACACTGTTTGTGTGGCAATAGAGATTTTACAATTAACCTTGCTTGTAGAGACTGCACATGCTGTGTTGATTGTCTCACCTGCCATTTTCTAGAAAGATCTATGCCTAGTATGTGTTTGTTTCATAAGCTAATTTTTATAACATTTCCTCATTTCTTTTGGAAATCACTTATAATAAAAAGTAATGCTGAAATCAAAAGCTGTTGTCACTCTAAAAATTTGTATATTTGAATGTCAATTAAATTCAGCTATGTTCCTTTTGTTAGGAGTACGGACTCATACTTTGAATTGTTCTGTCTGTTTCTGGTTTTCACTGTTTTCACTTCCTGTTTGTAATCGCCATCACCTTTTTACCACTGATCTGTCATACTATTTAAGGTCCCTGTTCTTGTGTTCAGTTTGTTGGTGATTGTTGAATGTTGCTTGTTGTATGTTCCCTGAATTTTGGGTTTTGGATTACTCTGGATTGCTCTTGTATTTTGGACTCCCTTGTGTCAAGCTGCTGTTAGCATTTGTTGTTGCCCACATCACCCACGGTTAGTGTTTGTTTGTCTTTTGTTTTCCTATTAATAAATATCCTTGATTAGTTAGTCCCCGTGTCGTACTCCTTGTTTTTGCCCCACAAACACTACCGCTCCGTAACACCTTTACTATTGGCACAGGTTTTAGGGATTTAGGGATTTATTTTACATGCACATTTTATGTATAAAAAATCCAGCTGGATTTTAAAGCTTTGATTTATCAAGACCTGATAAGTTAAGCAAATCAAGGCTACTGGTGTTTGGAAGCTTATCCTCAAAACATCAAAGCCAAGTCCTTTAGCGCTGTGCTTATTACGTTTTCTGACTTTGAGCATTTGTATCAGTTTTGTGAAATGTTTCATGATGTTTCACCATTAAGACTTGTATAAATCAGATTCTCAGACATATTCTAAAATATCAAAACGTATTTACTCGCTGAATGTTTTGCCTTTATTTAGTTCTGTTGCTTGTTTGGCTGCATCTTAGTTCAAAGGAAGCCTTGCCACTGATTTGACTCTTTCAAATACAGGCATTAATATTTAATTTATTGTATGTTGATATGCCTGGTTCATAAACCGTTAAACCAAAATGTACTTGGGTTTACTTTTTAAATCTTTAGCATCTGATTTAAAGGTCGCTTTTGAAAAAGTTTTCCCTAGTGACCAATGTGCAATAAGGGCTTTGAGGTAAATTAAATAGTACACCTTGCCAGTTTATTCTTTTAATTCGAAAACCTGTATTGAGTTTTGTAATCAAAACATGTTTTGGTTAGCCTACATTTTGTTCCATGAAAACAACTTCTGTAGAAGCAGGCTTAAAGTCTTTCAGATTGAGTAGCGTGCAGATCAGATCAATCCAGAATGGTGTAAAATGTGGTCAGGTATATTTTTATCAAATAAACACACAAAAATCAATTTATCAGTGTTAGCGGAGTCTGTGAATCATGCTCGTGAACCATTTGATATTGGCTTTTATTTATAAACAGTGTGGTTACAGAATCAAGGCTACAGTATAAGTAACCACAATGCTGTTCCACATAAACAAATGAATATTGTATAATTGAATTATTCTGCAACATGTTATTGCGTAAAAAAATGTTACATAAATGTGTGAAGCACAACCAAACTGCATGAATACAGCTTTCTTTGTGCTATTTATTTATTCTTAAATCTGAATGGTGTTTTTTTCCTGTTACCACTGTGTCTGAAATGGTTAGAGATTGTACTGTATGTTCTTTGGCCAGACTCTCACCACAATAGTCTCCTGGCATTTGGTCTTACAGAGAGCTAAGGGCCTCTCTAGACCACATGGCTAGATTAATGTGACTGCTCTTTTACAGAAACACCTGTCTATTTCCTGTTAGCCTAACCACAGAGGGATAAAGACAGAAGTGTGCTTTTCATCCAGCTAATTTGTGGTGAAGCCTCAGAATGTGACTGCATATCAATGTGTCACTTCTATGTGTGCTAGGTTAGATGGTAAAGTGAGGAGGACTCTTTCTGTGTCTGATCATTCCTTCATAACCTGTGAGCTCATTAGAGCTCCTTGTCTATCTTTGCTTAGATGCAACTTAGTTATTTTTTGGTATTACACAGCTCTCTAGAGTACTTGATTCTGTTTGTTTAGTCATGACATTCCAAGGTATTGTATCTCTGCTAAAACGTATACAACACTGCTTATGAGGGTACCAAGAGTCACCTTCACTGCTACTACTTATATTTTTAATGTATCACTCTGCATGCCACGTCTCATGCCAGATTTAAATTTGTTACAAAACATGAGATAAAATATTTAAAATAAATATTTTTGACCAATAATTTACTGATGTGTATATTATCCCACGTAATATGTTGGATAATCTACAGTGTACCAGTGTAAACCACATACATTCTGAACTTTGCATTGCGGTCACCCTGTCTGGGTTTATTTTGCAAAAGCAACTGGCTGGATGTACATTATCCCTTACTTAGTAAAGGGCAGATTGTCATCAAACATTACCTATTAGGGGTTGATCAGATATCGGTCAGGGGTTGGCCATAACATGGAGGCTCAATGTGGGGTACCAAAACAGGTACCAAAATGGTTTATTGTACAAAAATAAGCAAAAATGTTGTGATGTATTCTCCCGTTTAACAGATATTGATATAACTGTATTTTGCTATCCTACTTATAAACAGCAATAATGCGCAATTATATAGTTGCATATGTTTATTTCTATTTAGCATTTTTCATGCTGTCCACAATAATCTCGCATTCTTTCCCGACCTTCACACTAAGGTGTCGAAGTCATGGAATAATCCATATTCTGCTCATGTGTTTACCATCGCTTGAGTAATTATGGGGCCATGCCTAAAGTAAAAGAGGGATATATCTCCCCTTCTACGGGGTCATCATGAAGGAAACCTGCCTTGACCTCTAGACCATATAGAGTTACAATCTAGTTTAGTGGGCAAGGCTTATGCAGCAGCAGGTCAGGCTATTGCGTCTCTGCACACTATGGCAGTTTTGCAGGTGTACCAGGCTGACCTGCTTAATGTCCTGGACAATGGTGGGGGATTAGAACTGGATGTGGTTCAGGAGCTATACTGAGCCAACAAGCAGACGGCCCGTGTCATTGGCAGTTCTATGACTGCTTTTGTAGCAATAGAAGGCAGCTGTGGCTTTTTTTTTGGATGCCCCAGTTGTTCCTCACAGTCTTTTTTTTGTTATTGACATTGTTAGTTCCATCATTAACAGATACAGTGAGGCTAAGAAGCAGTTGAAAATGTTCAAGGAGTTCCTCCCCAGCCAAGGCCAGGCATCTGTGGCATCAGGTGGTTCATCCACCTCTTCTTTTAGATCATCCTCTACTTACATGCAGCATCAGAAGGCCAATATGGCAGCCAAGCTCCCACGCAAAAAGCTATATCCAGGCAGCACACGCAGGCCTCACAGCCCAGGAGGAAGTTTTGAATCTGAGGGTCATGCTTTCCTCAAGGGCTACAAAGAAAAAGAACACTTGAATCTGGCAGCACAATACTGGGGGCCAACCCATGTGGAAAGATTTGTGTACACATCAACATCTCATGCCAGATCCCTCTTTGGAACCCCCTGAGGGCACTTCTGCTGTTCTAGCCACCTTAGGTATTTCAAGGGCAAAAGCACCTGATGGTTCACTCAACCCCAAGAAGAGCTTGCTTTTTCATGTACAGAGAACTACTTTGCTAGGGGTAATTTGGGACTGCACTACAATCAGGGCACAATTGTCTACTGCACGTGTACAGTCAGTCATTGCCACTGTGAGCAGCATTTGGCTAGGCCAGCATCTAACAGTCCTCCAGATTCAGAGCCTGTTAGGCCACATGGCTGCATTGAGTGTACTTTGAGTGTACTGCGCATGAGACCATTTTAGTTATGGTTAAAAACCACCTGTTTTTCATCTCAAAAAACACCTATTCACATTCTAGTCCATATGAACAAAACCACTGTTGTCTCTTATTTAACTCATTAAGGAAGTCTGCATTCTCACCTCCTGTTTAGGCTGATGCAGCAGATCCTGCTCCAGGCAGAGACCAGAGTGTTTTTCAACAGAGCGATATACAACCCGAGAAAAACAATTCTGGTAGCAGATACCTTGTTAGGATGAGCCCAGGGAGTGGAGGCTCCATCCACAAGTGGTGGAGTCCTTTTGGCAGAGGTACAGCCGAGTGGAAATGGATTTGTTTGCCTCTGAGGAATCAACCCACCCTCCCCTCTGGTTCAGTCTTACTCACGCAGCTCCATTACGGCTGGATGCCATAGTACAGATGTGACTGAGGCTGCATCTGTGCGCCTTTCAGGAGGGTCCACCAGGACTGAGTTTATCTACTCCTGGTAGCTGTTCTGGCTGTCCCGAGTCTGGTTCTCAGACCTAATGTCCCTCCTGGATGAAGTTCCTTGGGACCTCACAGTATAGGGGGATCTTCTATTTTAGGCTTAGGGTTTGCTCTTTCACTTCCCGTCAGCTCTTAGATGCTTGTTTCTCAGCTGAGGTTGTGAAGACCATTCTGAGTTCCAGAGCTCCTTCTACTAGGATACTGTACGCTTTGACTGAAACTTTGGTATCTCATTTTCTGCATGGTGCCACATGGCTGAGGTCTGTCTGTCACTCACAGGTCCTATCTTGAGACCTTACTATAGTTTTAAGGGGCTTATCAGGGGCTCCATTTGAACCCCGAGAGTCAGACTTAGATAAGTTTCTGGCTTTTAAGGTAGCTCTATTATTAACTCAGACATCGCTCAAGAGGGTAGGGGACCTACAGGCTCTTTCGGTAGACCCTGCCTGTTTGGAATATGCCCCCTAGATCAGACTATATCCCCAAGGTGCCAGCTACTGCCCGTCATCTGTCATGCTTCAGGCATTTTGTCTTCCCTGCATGAGTCGCTGGAACAGGAAAGGCTTCACTTATTGTGTCCAGTTAGAGCTTTAGGGATCTATGTCCACTGCTCTAGGCAGTGGCTTATGACCTCTTAACATTTAGTCTGTAGCATCATCTAAGGCACTGTCTTGGGGGGCATACTTAAATGATGTTTGTGCTGTAACAGGCTCGTCCTCTCCATACACTTTCATTAGATTTTACAGCTTAGACTTTAATTCAACCCCTGGCGCTCAGGTCCTCCTGGGTTGTTCTCTGTACCAATGCTTCACAGCATCTGAGGCAGGCCTTGCCTCCCTGTGGTGTAGTGGACATTAACATTCCCCATAACATCAAGCCATGATGCAGCATGGTTCCCTCGAAAGGGAATTTCTGAGGCTACGTATGAGGCTACGTATGTGACCCCCTACAAGGATCTGCAGCAATAAAATTCAAAATTGAATAATAAAGTAACAGCAACTAGTGTGCAGATAGTTTTTTAAAACCAGTGTCTATTGAATGGGACACTCCTCACACACACATTGTAACGGTGCGGGACGGTTGTGTTTGTGATATTAACAAAGACGAGGACACGGAACTAAATGATAAACGGTATTTAATGAAAAGACACAAAAGAAACACAAACACTAACCGTAAAACAAAAAGGGCGATAACATGTGCGACAGCAGTGAAAAAAACACAAAAAAAACCTTGGTGATAAACATATAATCCAGCAACGGTATCCAAAGGGCAATCCAAAATACGGGCGTAACTCCAAAACCAAGACACGACACGATAGAATACATGAAATAGCAAACCTCGAACGACTGAAACTTTTCCAAACACCAAACAATAACCCACGACATACAAACCAAACCCGGAACTTAATTACACATAATAATCAGATGAACACAGGTGCAGGCGATTAGACATAGAAGTGACATAAAATACAAGGGACGCAAACCAAAGTCATAATAAAAGTTCGAGCTCCTCGCTTGTCGCGGGAGCCCGGCTTCGTATTCAAATAAAGCCTTAGAATTATAGAATTGGCATGTAAATCTCAGAAATAATTGTGAACTGCCTTGGTTTCTATTTCTTGTTTTTTTTTTTAAATACAGCTATTGTCTTGTGTGTTTATGTGTTTAATTCATTTATCAAGGACTTTCTATTACGAGAGTGTTTTTGCTGTATTTTCAGTCACTGTTTAGAATCAGTTTGATTAATATTTCAGACATGTAATCAAATTAGAGCTATGAACAGTATTAACTATAAAAATAAATGCCCTCTACTAGTGTGTTTGAATAAGAGAAGTTTCAGTAATTGCCTTAAAGCCTGTTTTAAACAAATGACTTTTCCATTTTGTTGCAGATGTTAATGAATGCGAAAGACACCCATGTAAGAATGGGGGGATCTGCACAGATCTGGTTGCGAACTATTCCTGTGAATGCCCAGGAGAATATATGGGGAGAAACTGTCAGTACAGTAAGTAAATGTTCTTGTTTTTATAGATGCTGCCCCCTTTCTTCTCCTCTGTCCAACCTGCAGGCTTTGTATTAACTGAATTTCATGACAGTTCATAAGAGTGTATTTTTCTGTGGGTCCATGGAGAAGCATGCAAGGGCACATAGTCTTGCACACACACACACTACACATCTTCACAAATTCAACACACCTCTCACACAGTTTCTCTGAAAAGGCAAGAAAGGCAGGTTTTTTAAAAAAAAACAGTGGGACAAGAAATTAATAGGCAATACAAAATGACAACATTTGGACTGACCATCAGATAGTGTGTAAAGCAACGATGCAACAATTGGACAAACATTTTATCGTCATGCGCCTTCAACAGAAGAGATAAAATATATAAATGTTGACCACTTCAATTAGTAATTGCTATTAGGATGTAAAAAGATTTTCAACCAACATAAAAATGTCAGCCTGCCAGTGTAACAGCAGTGCATAAAGTTTCAAACTTAGACATAAACTCTTTTGCCTGTCTTGAGCTTATTGTTCTTTGTGATCTTAAATTTTGCATGAATATAGTGGAAAACAGTGAAATTGCTGCATAACCTTCTTATTACATTATATTCTTAATCTTCAAAATTCTACAACATAATTACACAAATCTTATTATGCACAAATATTACAACAATAGTTTGATTACATTCCATGTGCCTTTATTTAGTAGTCCATTATGCAAACTTTAGTAATTTGTCATTTTACTATCAAGTTAAAGCTAATGCTCCAGACTGGTAAATTTGGACTGATATTTTAACAAGCTATAAGAAAGAAATGAAAGTCTTTGATTTGTGAATGATCAAACGCTTTGATGAAATAGTATTTTATCATTTTTCATCTGCATTTTATCTGTATTATGCAAACAATTTATATTGCTGCACATATTTTAAATAAATGGGGGTTAGGAAGTGAGAGAAAGAGAAAGATACAGACAGATTGAGTGTGACTGAAAAACAAAAACAAAAAGAAAGAGAGAGAGAGTGATAAAAAATGTCACTTGTTTAAAGTAGATATCTTATCATCATAAATCACAGGGGATATTTGTTTTCTCTACTTTATTTGAAATATCTCTAGACATTTATTACATAGAGACAAACACTTCATCACACTTCATGTTACACATTATTACTTTAAGCACCAGAATTTTAATATCAGATTTCAAAATAATGATCAATAATAAGGGTCATTCTGAAATGAGTGCCTTTTGATAGGATGATTTTCATGTAATCCCAATAAATGGCATTTTGTGCCACCTCAACGTGCCATCATTTGGGAATTAATTATACCTTTAAAATTGTAACAGAGCCGATGAAAGGTTACAACTGGATCAAGAACGTCCTGTTTACATATGTAACCCCTGTTCCCTGATGGAGGGAACGTAACCCCTGTTCCCTGATGGAGGGAACGGAGACGTTACGTCCCCCTGCCGCAAGCCTGACTCACCACTGATTGGCTGGGACACATCTCGGCTCCTCAGCAAGAACCTGAATGAAAGCGAGCGGCGGCCGGCTTTATATACCCGCTTCCGGGTGGGCGTGACCTGGCGAGCAGCTCTCTTGCCCAATGCTCATTGGCTCTTTCCTCTTGGGCCGATGCTCATTGGCGCGTTTTTTTCTACGCGAAGGTGATAGGGCTCTCAAGCAAGACCCCATACGTCAGTTCGTTGACTTAACGTCAAACGTGACTGACTGAAAGGGAACCCATCACAAAATGTAAACAATTAAAATAACTCAGCAGTAGCATGCACAGATATAGGCATCTATATTCAAACTAAATTAAAATACATTTTGCATACTAAGCCCAGGAAAGCAAGGCATGTCACAACCCTCCTAGAATAAGTTTGACCAAAGCCCTGTGAAAAAGCTTTCACTTGTGTCTTCCGCACTGCTAAAATCGATTCCTGCTAAATTCCTCCAGTCATTTGACTGACATTCTCACTCCATTTTTACCTTTTTGTCATGTTGAATCACTGCCACCTCTTTTGTTTTTATTCTTTATGGCAGGCTGCAAATCATTTGCATGTTGTGAATTTAGGGTCTCTCACTGTCTTTTATTTCTGACTTAGGGAGGCGTTAACAACCTCTTGACAGTAGGGCTCTGAAAAACAGCCCGCAAATTAGGCCATTTGTCTGTGTTGTGGGCCTAGGAATATTAAAATAAAGAAAAAAATCTATTTGGTGTAGGTCACCTGTACAAAAAGTGTGTTGACAGTTAAACCACATAAAGAGTTATTTGAATGTATGTAATAGAATTTGAAATCTAGAATTAAAATTTATATATAATTCTATGTGGCTTACATATCCAAATGTCTTTTGTCAATGTATATTGGCAAGTATGACAACACATTCTGCATTTACAGATATTAAATTAATTGGTCTGCTCATTTACTCAGACTGGATGTTCTTGCAAAGCAAAATCTCTTATGCACAAAGCTGTTAATGGGTAGAATTTTAATGAATTGTGTAGTTGTCTTTAATGACAAGATTTCTCATTGTTTAAAATGATCAACGGCTCAACACATCAATATCATGTCATATTGCTACAAGGATCTAAGGCTCCTTGACAATTCATTGTGGTGAACTGTCACAGTGAAAGTCAAAAGGCCAGTCCTTAAGCAGAACTGTATTTGCATTCCTCTGTGTAACCACAGACAGCAGACATTGGCTTAAGTGCTGGGAACATTAACTGAAGTCTGCACATGCTTGATAGCAGCATTTTTCCCACTGAGAGGAATGTCCTCACTGTTTGCTTTGACTTTTACTTGTGTGATGGCTCATGATCTGTAAACTGCAGCTTGCATGAGTGTATTGTCAGAATATTTGTAGTTTTCCTTGAGTGGAAGGAGGACACGGGTATACTGAACAGTCTGTGTTTTAAAATAAAAAGACTTGCAGTTGCACCCAGCCTCCTTGGTTGAATGTCTAGATTTGTTAAGTCAAGAGAAAAAAAATGGTTGTTTCCTTTCTATAAAGAAATCAATACTGCGGTATAAATCTTGATTTATTCTCTATGCTTTGACTTTGAGTTTTGAAACACATATCAGTCATTCAAATATGATAAATGAATCAAATAATACGTTATTTTTGTGTCACAGAAAACTCAGTTTTATGAGCATGCTTGGCAAAAAGCTGTTGAAAGGAATAGATAGAAGTTGATTTTGGAAAACAACACAGTCAGATTATCCATCTTGTGAGACATCCATCAGTTCTTGACTATTTTTTCCCGTCAATTCATGCTCTGCAGCCAACATTTTTACCACTCTGCAAGAATTTTGGAATGAATATTTGGCATATTATTTATTCCAAAAGGAGCTTATAATTTGTCCTTCCATTAGCTGATGCTGTATTGAATGACAGTGAATGCATGGAGATTCCCTAAGACAGATTTAGATGATGTAGGTCAGTGTTTCCCAAAACTTTTGAAACTCCTTTTCTTTGGCAGTACTATAGCAGAAAATGCATTACTGCCAAACAATCATGCTAAATAATAATGCTAAATAAAAACAATGTAAAAAGACATTTAAAGTTTGTATGTACTTGGTTAGCTGATTTTTTGTCCAAAATTGAGGGAAATTAAGGAGAAACTGTAAATTGAGGAAAAACACAAACATGGTAACATAAAGATATATATATATATATATATATATATATATATTGTCACTGGTGAAGAATCACACGACAAGGCAAGCTGTGAACAAGATCCCCGGAGGGCGTGTTTATTTATACAACCAGCGGTGTGTGGTGTGGGTGCGTGGCAGCCGATGTGGCTGGTGCGTCTGGTGAGGCTGGCGAGGCCGGTGCACGGCAGCCGGTGTGGCTGGTGCGGCCGCTGAGGCTGGTGCTGGTCTGTCCCGGTGTCGTGAGAGCGGGTGTCCGTTGCGCTCGTCCGTGCGAGGTTCGGTCACTCGCTGCTCTCTGAAGACAATCAAAAACAAAACACACATTAGAAACAGTCTTTACTTTTCCAGCATCTCTTCTCGCGAGGGCGAGAGCGGCGGCGTTATACGGCCACGTTGTGATGCGGTCCAGCTGTGCCCGAGCCGCCACTGATGAGCTGGTGCAGGTGCGGCGCCTCGGTTGCCAGGGCGATGCTGATCAGCCCGGAGAGACTCGTCACAATAAATATATGTCAGACAAAACAGAGAGAGAGAGAGAGAGGAACCAATTGCAAGTGATGGTTTATTAATTGAACAAACACAGGAATGATAATCACAGAGATGAACACAATCCAATGACAGGAGACTCAGTCCATAGGTGGAAGGGGTACAGCTCCGGCGCAGACAGAAGAGGGAATGATGGCAGCGGGACCCCGGGAGGATGATGAGCAGAGCAGGAGGAGTGGCTGATGGGAGGGATGGGTGGAGGTGCAAGGACCGGGTGGAGAGCAGGTGGTACGAAGACGGGTGTCGGCAGAGTCCGGGAGGAAGGGCAGATAACCAAGGGAGCATTCGAAGGGAGACAAACCAGAAGCGGAGACAGGCAAGGAATTACGGGCGTACTCAACCCACGAGAGCTGGTGGCTCCAGGAACTCTGATTCTGAGATGGTTGGCTCGCTCGCACTGCCAGGTTCGCGGATGTGGCCCCGATCTGTCGGCAAAACTCCTTCCAGAACCAGGAAATAAACTGCGGACCCCTGTCAGACACAACATCAGTCGGAAACCCATAAAGCCAGAAGACATGGTCGACCAATATCTGAGCAGTTTCCCGGGCTGAGGGCAGTTTGAGCAGGGGAATGAAATGGGCCGCCTTGGAGAAGCAGTCCACCACAGTCAGAATGACAGTGTTGCCATTGGAGAGAGGAAACCCAGTGACAAAATCAAGGGCAATGTGGGATCAGGGACGAGAGGGAATGGGAAGAGGATGAAGCAAACCCATGGGTGGAGTGTTAGACAATTTTTTCTGGGCACAGACGGAACAAGCCAACACAAACTGCCTAGTGTTGGGCCTTGAAGATGGCCACCAGAACTGCTGGCGGATGGCTGCCAGCGATCTCTGAATTCCTGGATGGCAAGTGAGCTTGGATGAATGACCCCACTGAAGGACTTCCGGTCGCAGCGCAACCGGCACAAACAACCAACCCTCCGGGCACCCCTCCTGGCACCCGTCCCAAATCTCACCCTCCCAAACAACCAGCCTCACTCGCCGCTCGATCCCCCACAAGAGAGACCCTACCACCACCCCCAGTTTAAGAATGGCTTCGGACGGTGCCTCCTCTCCAGGGGACTCAAACGCATGAGAGATGGCATCAGGTTTGATGTTCTTGGACCCTGGCCGATACGAGAGGGTGAAATCAAAATGGCCAAAGAAGAGCGCCCATCGGGCCTGGCGTGAGCTCATCCTCTTGGCTGAACGGATATATTCAAGATTCTTGTGATCTGTCCAGACCAAGAAGGGCCACACTGCCCCCTCCAACCAATGACGCCACTCCTCCAGCACCAGCTTGACTGCCAAGAGCTCTCTATTACCGAAGTCATAGTTACGTTCAGCAGGGATGCTATTCCAGTAATGCTATTTTCTTTTGGGGTAATTTACTCCAGCAAAAACCCATTGTAGAAAAATAAAAGTAATTAGTGCTTTGAGTTTTCACCAGTATGAGAATCTTATATCTTATAACTGGTGTCTCTAAGACCCTAAAACATGAGTAACATTTTAATGTGTGTTTTGTATATAATCAGTTATCATAAAATTAGGAAAAGTTTAATATGTTTTTTGAGCTATTAAAACTGTATTGGATTGGCCTTTAAGCTGTATACTTTTCAATGCCACTCAAGTTTTAAAGATACCTGCAAACATAAATATTCTGCACAAAAAAAAATAAAAAATCAATAAAGAAATCAAAAAAGAAGATCGCTGGCAATTGTGCTTGTGGCTGTTTTCTCTTTAATCTCTACAAGGAAGAGTCAAATTCCCAGCCTTTCCTCATTAGCACTAAAAAGTAATACAAAGTTTAACTGATTATATAGATCATACATGTAGGCCTTCTATAAAATGGATTCAGCTGTCATGCCATTGTGCCTCTAGCATTATTGATGCCCACTGTCTGTCGGGTTGCTGATGTATGCTGGAAGGTCAGTATGGAAGAACTGCACACTGCTGCTGCAATGGGAGGTTAGCAGGCAACTCACTCAGAATGGCAAGTCACATGGGGAGCCTGATGTCCCCTCAACTACCCCAGATAGGAAATAAGTCACAGAGAACAAGAAGGATCCACTAAAGTCTATATAGTGGTAAATAGACAGAATGTAACCTGAGGAAACTACTGATGGTGCTGTTAAATTAAACATCACTACAGAACTAAACTACACAGAAACAAATAGTCTTATATGTTTCAGTAGTATTACAAATATTCAGTCATGATTTTTTTAAAAGCTACATCACATTGCAGACAAATCCAAGTGCAGACAGCAGTGTGCAACAAAACACTTATTTAATAAGCAAAAACAAAACATGGCCAGGACAAAGAAGTCCTAAATCTTAGTCCACAGGACTGACAAACTGAAACACCTTTAAGAGGAAAATGGTAATAAAAACTAGATAGGTACATTTTCTTTAAAAAAAAAAGTGATGCTAGCATGATTTAACATCATTCTAACATGTTTTAGCATAGATACACTATATTGCCAAAAGTATTCGCTCATCTGCCTTTAGACGCATATGAACTTCAGTGAAATTCCATTGTGAATCCTTAGCATTTAATATGATGTCGGCCCACCCTTTGCAGCTATAACAGCTTCAACTCTTCTGGGAAGGCTTTCCACAAGGTTTAGTAGTGTGTTTATGGGAATTTTTGAATTTTTGGATGAGAAGGCCTGGCTCACAGTCCTTCCTCTAATTCATCACAAAGGTGTTTTATCGGGTTGAGGTCAGGACTCTGTGCAGGCCAGTCAAGTTAGTCCACACCAAACTCCCTCATCCATGTTTTTATGGACCTTGCTTTGTGCACTGGTGCGCAGTCTTGTTGGAACAGGAAGGCCATCCCCAAACTGTTCCCACAAAGTTGGGAGCATGAAATTGGCCAAAATCTCTTGGTATACTGAAGCATTCAGAGTTCCTTTCACTGGAACTAAGGGGCCAAGCCCAGCTCCTGAAAACCAACCCCACACCATAATCCCGCTTCCACCAAACTTCACAGTTGGCACAATGCAGTCAGACAAGTACCGTTCTCCTGGCAACTGCCAAACCCAGACTCGTCCATCAGATTGCCAGATGGAGAAGCGTGATTTGTCACTCCAGAGAACGCGTCTCCACTGTGCTGTCTAGTGGCGGCGTGCTTTACACCACTGCATCCAACACTTTGCATTGCACTTGGTGATGTATGGCTTGACTGCAGCTGCTCGGCCATGGAAACCCATTCCATGAAGCTCTTTATGCACTGTTCTTGAGCTAATCTGAAGGCCACATGAACTTTGGAGGTCTGTAGTGATTGACTCGCACTATGGGCCTCAGCATTCACTGACCCCGCTCTGTCATTTTAAGTGGCCTACCACTTCGTGGCTGAGTTGCTGTCATTCCCAATCTCTTCCACTTTGTTATAATATCACTGACTGTTGACTGTGGAATATTTAATAATAGGATAATTAAAGATGAAACAAGAAGGAGGGGCCAAGACTCATGACAGGAGAGGCCATGAGCTATGTGCTCCAACAAGAACCACAAAACATAAAAACACAAGGACACACTGATTACAGAAGACACAGGGTGTGTATGTAAATTCTGATACCACGAACAAAAAACAAGACCAGGGTTAAAGTGTCAGGAACCAAATGTCATGATCTGACAAAACATGAACACAAAATATTAACACAGCGTGGAGTATGGGAAACATGATTCCAACTACATGGCAAACAATGCCAACCTAAAAGTGGTGGAATCCAGACTTCTTATTTAAATGCAAAACATGGCGAGAAGATATCAAGGGTCATGTTCTCAAGACAAGATCTGAAGCATAAGTCCAGATCCTGACACAAAGACTAAACCAAATTCAAGATTGAGACTCAGGATCTAGACATCATGCTTCGATACACAACACATAACTGTAATGATCTTGCCACAAGAGACTAGAAAACAAACCCCTACATGCATGAAAGGACTGTGACATTTTATCCATGCTTGTGCAGGTTGTGAATCGCTATTTGGTATCTGTTGGAAATTAAACAGAAGAATTCTTATTCAAAGCAATCTGTGGTACTTTATATTAAGGGGGCAGTTCCGCTAGAACAACCTGAGATTAAGTGTCTATACAATTCTCAAACCATGAAACCAGTTTTGTAACCACTAATCCACCACCATTTGAAGTCCAATAATTTACAATATGGGAAGACTGGAACAAGATAATGTTGGTTTATTCATTTTTTAAGTAATTTTCTGTATAGGTGTATACCTTAAAATCATCTTGAGCATTTTCAATAGGCACTGATATTGCCCAAGAAAAATGTCTATAATAGATTTTCCAGCAAAATTCAAACATGGATTTTAGTGAATATCAGTTAAAATCTGCCAGTGCTAGTTTTTCTTCATTGTGTTCAATTATGTACCCAAAGGTTATTAAATAATATGACAATATTGGATATAATGCAGATTGTATTTTTAATATTAAACAGTTTTGAACTAGGTTTTTGTAATGATCACTCAAAACCTTGTAGTCACTAAGATACAGCATTTATGACAACTTCCCCTGTGACAACTGACCCCAGTCTCCCCTAAGTTATTGCCCAGAGCCATCACAATACATTACACGTCCGCACAGCTAAATTATAGTTGCATTTTCAATTGGCCTTAGAATTACCACCTCAGAGAGCAGCAACAGAAGCCGGATTAATAAAGAAGTTTTGTTGCATCTGTAAACCGTATCTCTTTGATGTTAAAATTACAAATAATATGAAGACATGGTATAAAAAAGATGGCAAGAGAGAGGGAGAAAAGAGTTTTGTGTTTGGTGTTTTGACATAATTGAACTCTGAAGCCATGGATTCTTAGGGAACAGAAATCTATTGTGAATGTAGTTGTCATAAGTTTACCATTGTGATGTGCCTGTTCTTTGATTCCTCACAAAACTGTCTTTGTGATTGAGGGATAAAAAAGGATGAAACAAAACAGAAACTTCTGGATTCCTTAAACAGCACTAGGCAATTGAAATGAATCAGTCGGGAGCTATTGAGTGCCAATGCTTGGGTAAATATTAGTATTGAGCACCTGGGGTAAAAAAAGGCAGAACAAATGTCAAAGCACAAATTGAATTGAAGATGTATATCAACATAGTGTCCTATGTGCATTTCAGAACAATCAGACCGTGGCTAGGAAAGTATTTGCTATGCTGGAGAAGAGAGATCTTGAAAAATATTAATGGATGTATTTGTGGGGTTACAACTCCAACAACATTGTTAAATTACACAGGAATTGAGTGGAAAATGAGGGCACGTGGGCTGGTATTGCATGGGAATGCTATGCATTCATAACAGGCAGTGGGTTATGGACATTTAGGCTATATATATTATCTATATATAGTTGACTAGCAGAGACCAGATGTCATCACCCTCATTTTATCAGCTCATTTCTCATTTTTATAACAGTTTTAATTGACATGGCCTAGACCACTATAGGAAACATAGTGTTTCTACACAGCAGTCTGTACCTTTTACTTGGGTAAAGTGTTTTTTTAATTAGTCTGAATGAATTTCCCCATATGGATGTTGATTTTAACCGATGTTTTAAATATTCTAATGGAACTGATAGCCACAAGTTCAGCCTGAAGATTCTGAAGGTCTTTTCTTGATCTGAAAAGGCTGTCAGCCTCATGGATTTTAGATAATATTAGAGTTTTTTTAACAAGACAAGCCATCTTTTAAGGGTTTCTAGACATGTATTAGTCATATGTTAACTGTATTAACTGTCATATATGAATGGCAAACCAGAGAGCAGATGGACTGGCTGTATATTTCCTTTTCTGGAAAACAGTAGCATTTAGAGTAGTAGGCATGTTATGTTTTCTACAACACTGCATTTTACATTACCTGATCTTTATTATGACCTATATTTTAATAAATGACTTGCATAGTGATTTCATCACAAGCAGGTCACAGACACAGTTTTCTTAAGTGATGGCCTGATTTTGTAATAAAATGTTAATCAACATTGGAGCTGCCTTGTGGCAACATATTACATATTGTGCCATAGTGTTTTAGGTGACCTGAGTTTGAGTTGTGGCTTGTGGACACTTGACTCCTGTTTCTTATCTGTCTCTACTCTACTGTTCTTTTGAATAAACTGCATTAGCAGAGTTTTAAATTTTTCATGAGGACCGTATAAGGACCTATGGTATGACAAGGTGCTGTCAAACAACTTTTTAAAGACAAGCACTTTCAACATTGAGTTAAAACTATGCTTAATCATTAGTCGCAAGGGCTTTTTTAAACTGTAGAAAAATTTGAAGGTGTTGCAGGAGTTGACAGATCTATAAGTATATCTGTTTTTTTTATTAACACTGGCATTTTTTATAGCTTGAGCCTGTAGATAAAGGCTTGTTTGAAACACAGTCTTACACTGACAGACTCACACCCATATACCATCAGTTTCTATTCAGTTTCATCTAAGTGTGTTAGCAGATCAAACTATTTATGAATCAACATGGCAGAATAGTCTCAAAAGGTCCTAAAATTGCAAAAGTGCACATTTTAATGCAGAGTACAATGCTGAAAATAAAGATTGTTATATATGTGCCTGTGTTTAATTGCAACACAGGGACATCTCATTCTTCTTAATGAAGTACTGATTAAATGATCACCCTTATCAAATATTTTTAGGAAGGAGGAAAACTATGAAAATCACAGTTGTAGTCATCACTATCCTCTTGCAATAGGACCAGCTGGATGGCAAAAACAATGCTAGTAGAATCTCAAAAGTAAGTTGAATAAAATAATAACTGTTAACCATGCCAGAGAAGTTTAAAGTGAAGAAAGAAAGGTTAAATTCTGGCTCTACTAGCAGATGGCTACAGTAAGCGTCAGGTTGCTTCCATCCTTAAAATTTCAAAGACAGTGGTTCATAAGAACAAGGTCAAGCTGCAGATCATGAAACTACAGACCGGTAGAGGGTGAAAATGACTCCACTGAACGAGATGACCACCAACTAATTTGAATGTCAGTCAAAAACCGTAGGATGACATCAAGTGACTTACAAAACGAATGGCAAATGCCAGCTGGAATTAAGTACAAGGTGAGGATGGTTTGAAACAGACTCCTAGAGGCAGGGCTAAAGTCGTGCAAAGCTAGAAATAAAGCCCTTCATCAATGAGAAGCAAAGAAGAGCCAGGCTGAGGTTTGCAAAAGAACATAAGGATTGGATCACAGAAAACTGGAGTAAGGTCAACTTCTCTGATGAGTCCAATTTTTAGCTTTGCCCAAGACCTGGTCGTCTAATAGCAAGAATAAGACCTGGAAAGGCCTACAAGCAAGTGTTTCCACCCAGTGTGAAGTCTGGTGGCGGATCTGTGATGATCTGGAGGAGCTTTAGCAAGGCTGGAATTGGACAAATTTATTTTTGTAAAGGGTGCATGAATCAAGCCGCATACAAAGTTGTCCTGGAAGAACAACTTTTTTCCTTGCTTCCTTCTGCTCTGACAATGTTCCCCAACTCTGAGGATTGTTTTTCTAGCAGAACAATGCTCCATGCCACACAGCCAAGTAAATCAAGGTTTGGATGGTGGAAAACCAGATAAAGACCCTGTTATGGCCAGCCCAATCTCCAAACCTGAACCCCAATGAAAACTTCTGGAATATTATCAAGAGGAAGATGGATGGTCACAAGCCGTCAAAGCCGAGCTGTTTGAATTTTTGTGCCTGGAGTGGCATAAAGTCACCCAACAGCAATGTGAAAGACTGGTGATAAGCATGCCAAGATGCATGAAAGCTGTGATTAAAAACGTGGGTTATTCAATCAAATTGATATTTAACCCTTCCTGAGTTAAAACAGTATTGCATTTAAAAAATTAATATGAACTCGTTTTCTTTGCTTTAAGATCTGAAAATGACCAAGAGTTTATTTTCTGCAAATAAATGCTCAGTCGGTAGTTTATAGAATAAAACATGTTAATTTTAAACGCATTCCTATGAAGAGTAAAACGGATAATTTTGCAGTGGTCTTCATTTTCTTTTTCCAGAGATATTTGTGCATGGCAAGCTTTTAGAATAGTCTAAACTACACAGTATTTGTATGTTTAGTTGCATGCAATTGTGAATTGGAGTATGGATTTAAAACGTTTAATGTTTTTGTTACATTAAACTTTTACATTACATTAAGCTGGGCTACAGTGTTCCTGTAGCCTCAGTTGGTAAAGCATTGCGCTAGCAATGTAAAGGTCATAGGTTTGATTCCCAGGGAGCACATCATGCACTGACAAAATGTGAATGAAAAACTTGTCAGTCGCTTTGGATAAAAGCATCTGCCAAATGCGTAAATGTTTTTACCTTAATCTAACTGAACTTCAGGCAGGTGTTGCCTTCACATCCCCTTTCTTCCCTTTGCTTCTCGCCGCATTCCACTTCTACATTTTTTTCCTTTCAAACCTGCAGAGAACCGTTCAGTGATGAAATGGGGGTTTTGATGACACTTTAACAGCCCTGCCACGCAACAATCCTTAACCATTCAGGGGCATGTTTAACACAGCCTCTAAAAGACACAAAGCACTGACAACCCACAGACACAATGAGCGCTTCAGTGAACTAAACATTTTAAGTGAGTTTTAGTTGAGCTAGACAGCACAGGCCAGAATAAAAGAAACAGAAGCAAACAACAGCAGCAGAAAGAGTCTTCCCAGAAGCCTCGGAAGAAGTTTATGTTGGGGATGGTGAGCCAGCATTCCTAATTACTAATTACTGGAACCTCTGAAATGTGAATGGACAAGGTTCAGTAAACTAGATAAACAGAAAAAAATATTTAATATAGGGTCATTCCCCGTCAGTTTGTTCTTGTAGCTCAGCTGGTAGAGCATTGTGTTAGCAGCACAAAAGGTTGTGTGTTCAATTGTCAGGGAGCACATGTACAGACAAAATGTATACCTTGAATGTCGCTTTGTATAAAACATCTATAAAATGTAAAGTAAACCAGAGGTCCCTGGCTGATTTTTTTAAATATTTTTACAGAAACAAGACCAACATAAATAGTGATTTATTATAGAGAATAGAGAAAAGCAGAATATTAAATGCCATTTATGAATAGTTATTGAGTAATCCACTAATTTGTATAGGGGGTGACAGCACAAAAAAAGAGAAAGCACTTTTGGTGCTTGTTTTTACAAAATGTAAATTCCTGTAACTAAAGATGTATTGGAGATATCTCAATGTCCATATATATAATTATATATAATTCTTAAGCACCTTTTCTTTTGGGAGCTGCAGTTTTAAGACTATATGGTTCAGTCCCAGAGATACGGGGCCTCCATGTCTAACGCTAAATGTTCCTCCATGAGTAAACTGTTACATTGCACACATTTTCAGTCGTTAAAAACCAAATGTGGGTTATTTTGCAAAAATGTGGTATTTCATTTCTTTTAAAGAGGAATGTCTGGAGAACAAATAATGTAGAAGTCAGAAATGTACCTTTAGTTATTCACTTAAAAAATAATATTTTTAATATTTTGTCTTTGAGAGTCCAAAAATATACTACTAATAATGATAAGGAAAACATAGCAACTTGTACAGTACCTTCATTTCAATTTAGCATTTCAGAAATGTATATCTATACAGCTCTGGAAGGCATTATTTGTCCTTTTGCTGTCTTTTCCAAACTAATACTGTCCACCAGTGGTGGTTAAAAGCTCACAAATATGACATAGAATGTGGCTGACTGATACATAGCACTCATTAGCATCTCGTGGCCACTTGAATAATTTGGGAAAATAAAGTGTTGAAAATAAATTTTAAAGTTTAAGGTGATGTTTTATATAAACAATAGCAGTGGTCACTACTTGATCATCTTGGTGTGCTTTACATTTTGAAACCAGGGGAAGTTCTAGTAATTAAACAATCCGGTTCAGGCAAATCTTGGTTTATCAAATACACATGCCTACAGAAGGAGTATGAAACTTAGCTATAACACTGCATATTTAGATTCACAATAGCTCCAGAAGCAATTAAAATTAAACTGCAAGCAGCATGTATTGGCCCTTACATCTTGGTGCACAATGGGGATGCTGGTGTGAAGTCTGAGCACCCTTAACCTATCAACAAGTACTTCCTGTTTCATGGTGGAACATCAGACTTTGAGGCCACCATGGGAAAGTGATTGAGCTAAGCTTTTGCAATTTTTTAAAATTGCAAAGGCCTTTAGATTAGACTGACCAAATATAATGTTGTAGGAGTTTAATGCCTGGAAATGGCAAAAGCAGCAAGAAAATGCAGAAACTGTTGACTTCCTGTTGGGTTAAGGATATTGCTACTACAGAGAAGCTCTGTGATTGATTGATGCTATAGAGAGACTGTTATTAGACTCTTGAATACACCAAATTAGTATGTTAAATTAATAAGTACGATAAATAAGTACCAAGTTAGTATGTTAAATTAGTCATTTAAATTAAACCACAAACAATAATAACAAACAGAGCAATTCCAATAGGGTCCTCACACCATTGTTGCTTGAGCCACAACTAACAACATCCCTTTATTAAAAATTTCAAAAAAACTTATACAAATGCAGCATTTTATAAATAAACTATTAAGAGCAAATTAATGTGCCTCAACATGATTTTTAACAGTAACTCCAGTGCCATAAACACACTGAAACATTCAATGTAGTTTGATAGAACATACATTTAATTTGTTCCTCAGACAAATCTCTTTAAAAGAAATAAAGTATCAGATTTTTTGTGAAGTGACCCAGATTTGTTTTTTAATGACTGAAATTTGTACATTTAACAGTTTACTCATGGAGGCACATTTAGATCCCTGTATCTCTTGGACTAAACCATATAGGGTCAGTAAAAACAATAGGGACATTGTTATCTTATTTTTTGACATTAAGTTTTTGAAAGGTTATAGGTTGGAGCCAACTTATAAGACAGGACACAATTAAATTATATGCTTCACTGTGTGCACATCTCTGATAATTTTAAGCACAAGCTATAGTTAAAGCTCTGTTTTAGTTAACAACATAAGCGGTATTTTAGCTCAGATGAGAGTGTGAGAAAATTAATGGTGAGGGGTTGAAGGAAAAAAAAACTGTTTCTGTGTCTGTATATCTGACATTTGTAGAACACCTAATTGCATTTTCATGGTAATTCTGCATCTCTAATTAAATGTTCATACAAACGCTCCTTTCCTGTAGTTCAGTGGTTAGAGCATAACGTTAACAATACCAAGGTCATGGGTTCGATCCCAGGGATTGCACATACTCAGAAACAACGTATGGTGTAAGTAAAACACCATGCTGACTTTAAAATAAAGCAAGAAGTTGAAAACAAGCCTGAGACATCTGTTTTGGTTAAAATAACATAAAAAGATACCAGTAGGAGCTCTCAATGATTAAGTTAACAAGAGCATGAAAACGTTCACTTATCAGAATGTATTATCAACTGCAGTTTTTTTTATTCCAATTGTTTGGAAAAGCAAACAATATGGATGTGGTTCTTGTGGACAATGTCCTCAAGCAGGAAAGTGAAAATCAGCTCAGAGGCTGATATTTTTTTCATTAAATGTATTTTTTTATTACAAGGACAATATGTCAATTGGAGAAGTCTCAAAGGAGGATACAAGCAAGGTAAGGGTGGTTTCACTACAGTGGTTTTAGCTGTAGGAATGCCGAAATGACTAGAAAACTGTTAACAGCAAGATGGTATAAACTGTATATTTTCTGTCAATTTCCACCCTTCTGCTACTTATACCAATGACGGAAATAAGTGCAATTAGGATAGCTAAATGTGGGAGAGCGTTGATATAATGGCTATATTGTATTGTATTATGTAGCTTTTAATTATTAACAATAAATCAAAACTAGTCGGTACAGAGTTTATAGGTGATAGGATTTATTGACATTACTGCCTAAAGTTATACAGTGAAATGGTTACAATGAAGATGCAAGTAATTGGTAAAATAACATAAGCAATTAACTTTAAATAGTGTATGTGAAGAATATTACCTTATAAAGAATAGAAATAGAGAAAGAAAGACGAGAAAAGAGAGGCCTGGAAGTTAAACCTAGAGCAGGCTTTTTATCTTTTCCTTGACCATGTGACTTGAAAACCAGATTAAGATAATCAAACTGACCAATCAGAAAACCCTATAGCATTTGTTCTCTATCAGCTTGTCTGTGGGCTTAGGAATGCAAAGGGTCCCTTTAAGCAAGGAGATGGGGTTGTAACACAGCAACAAGAATGCCATTTAATATTTAACCCTAAAATAGTGATTCCCAGAACAGTTCTAACAAAGACACAAACTCTGGAAGTTTTGCACCCTCAGAGAGCAGTAAAAGAACATTTGTGTTTCCGTTGGTTCTTTGGACACGATTCTATACATAAAGTAAACATAAACATATGTACATTATGCATGTTCTTAAATTTATTTTTACAGATTGAATACTGTATAAACAAACCTAACACCCTTTAAACAATCAGATCTTCAATAAACATACTTTGCATAAATAAATTGGGGAACAAGAATGAGGTGTTTCTTCATAGAATTAAGAATAATAAAAAGATTGTCAATATTCTTGGAGTTTATAATGGGATCTGTTTTCAAACCTATAGTAAGATGTAAAGATGTGAACAGTAATTAAGCATTGTGTGAACTCAGTTCTAACGTCTTCATATTTATGTAATATTTGTGTTTTAACCAGAATGTTCCGGTCCACTTGGCATGGAAGGTGGAATCATCTCCAACCAACAGATTACAGCCTCCTCCACTCACCGAGCTCTCTTCGGACTACAGAAATGGTATCCTTATTTTGCCCGGCTGAATAAGAAGGGTCTGGTGAATGCCTGGACAGCAGCCGAGAATGACAGATGGCCCTGGATTCAGGTAACAGATTGACACAGGCAGAGCAAGTTTGGATGAAGATCTATCAACAGTAAATGAACCTGTAGCTGGCAGAAATGTTCTATACCTGTCGACCTCTTCATAAGAAAAAGAAGAAAAATGGTTATTATTATTATTAGATTCAATGTTTGTTTCTTGTAATAATTATTACCATTTATACATTAATATTTAACAGGAAATCTACTACTTGAGGTTTTGAACCAAGTCACCATAGTTATCTGTGGTTATCCAAAGCACTGACCAACAGTGCTGAAAACACCATTTTAGACTAGTATGAATTCCTTAGCAGGTTTCTTCCTAAGCCTTAATAGAATACCAGCACAAAAAAGAATCATATGTTATGGACCAGCAACATAAACACCTCATACACGGTATATGCTGGTGATAAGTTATGCTGTTTGACTAGCTGTGGTGTTTTTCATCCAGGAAGCTCATGATTTTGTGTAATATTTCCATTTAGAATATTTCCATTTTCCTGCTTTAAAAATCAAAAGTGTTTTAAGTATGTTTTTCTAACAAACATCCTCTTTGGTGTCAACGTTTCTCTCAGTATTCAGAAATGCTTTTGAAAAAGGTGTTCATTCATAGAACAGTTTCACTTTGCTATGTTAGTGTTGACTGATTGTGACATCCTTGTATATCAATACAATTCTTTGATTTTCTTCTGGAGACGGTTTAGTATTCATAGGCTGTTCAGCAGAGTACATTTGATTGATAATACAGGCAATCGCAGTGGATGGAAGTCTCAGTCCATTTGCCTCTAGTTTTACGATGAGTAGCCTCATGCCAACCTCAGATTTATTCTTTAAATGTGTGCTTGTAAAAGACAGAGAGTCTGAATTGAGTCCTTCATTAAATTGATATTCTGCAGGTAGTCTGTGCAATAGCATAACATAAAACTCTTTGACCTCTGTGAAGAGAAAAGATGAAACTCAGCTGAAGAAAGGAACGATAAAGAGAGTTTGACTGCGGACTTGTGAGACCTGTGAGTTAACCAAAGTTAACCACTGTTTGTGCACTAGCAGTTGCTAGTAGGTAAAGAGTGGAGATTAGAGGGAAAAAAGAGAGAAAGAAAAAAAGTGTTTAGGGAGTCTGTCTGGCTTTAATGATGCCACTTGGGATAGAGCTTTTGGTACTTTAGAGCTGCAGGGTTAGATCACAGAGAGATATATCAGATTGACTTAGGGCCATATGCTGTAGTAATTGCCACATGACCTCTCTTGGGCTATAGAAATATCTAGAGATGACAGTATGATTTAAATCAGAGCCTACATACATTATCAGAGGCTTGTTAACTCTCGTTGTTATTCTGTACGTCCCTCTCATTTCTACCTGAGTTTCTCATTGTCTTCGAGCCTTCAGGTGTCTTTGGTCAAGGGATGTACAAAAATGCATATTTCCAAATCAACTAGTTGGTGTGTTGCCTGAATGACTAGTCAACTAATCTTTTTTAACAAAGCCTTGTATAATTAGGCTGGTTTTGAGTTCATCTAACCCCAGTTCGACACTTTTTAGGATGTCTAAACATAAGACATTGCACTTGCATTTAGAACATGGCGCAGTGGAATGATAAATTTTTAAAGTTTTTAACTAAACACAGCTTTTAAAAAATGCAACACTCATGGTGCAAGATGCTGTAAAAAGACCTAAAAACAACATTTGTTTGCATGTGTATGAATATGGCAGCATTACTCTTCATTTAATGTAATGCATTTTTGTAATACAAGACTAGTTATATTACAAAACACAATCACACAATACAAGTCTGCAACTAATCAACCACACTAATCGATTAGTCATTTGTTGGGCAACTAAAACAAAAACAAACTATTAATATTTAACTTTTTTTTACAATACAAGTGTGTTTGCTTAGTTCTTTAAAAAGTAGAGAATGTCACAGATCAATGTAAATATTGTGTTCTGTTGGGAGATGTGTGAGTAGCACTTGCATTTTGACTCTCATTTGTATGAAATTGTTTGACACACACAAGGGAAATTACTTTTATTCATGCTGGACAAAATCATGAGACTCTGAGGAACTGAGGAAGTGGCACTTCCGCACCTGAATAAAGTGGAATGCTCAGCTTTATTCATTTATTTATTTAATTTTTTGGGGGATTAGGATTTTGCATGTCTCAATATCCTGAATCTCACAATTCATTTTGACTTCTCTACTGTGTCATCCACAGTAGAGATGTTTGCATTTCATTAGGAAATATGATGACTTATCCTCGCCAGTCATGTTTCAGTGTAACCTGTCAAAGTCAATTTCTATAATTTATCTACAGTTTACTTTTCAAATATTACGGCTACACAACTGAATCAGGTAAATCTATTATATCAGCCATTTTACTGTGGTTGTAATGCAATTTATCTGCCCCCCTTTTTACGGCTGGTATGAACATTTATTTTGGGAAACCCAATCACAATTGGACAAAGCTAATTACAGGTGTTTTTGTGATCAAATCACTCATTACATTTGGGAATAATTAAATGCAACATTGCATTTATAATAGAAATGCTATTTAATCTAATATGCTTCCTATTTACACATAAAATAAATAAAAAAAAAATAAAAATACATTTCACTTGTTTGTGAGGAGATTTACAAGTCTATGTGAAGACTTTATTTTATTCATTTTTTTTAAGTGTGATGACTAGATTCCTGAGCCTGAATGTTTTATAGGTAGATTTAAATGTGACGCCTCTTTCTGATCTTCAACATCCTCTCCTGGTCTTTCCCACAACTAACATTTTTACTAGTTTATTTACTAAACTAAAACATCTGTTTTTGATGTGACTTTAAGACATGGGGGGGATGTTTGAATACGTCGCATATGAATCTAGCAGACACTGCATATACAATTTAACAGCAAAAATAAAGCAAGAATTTAATTAACATGAAGGTGTTAACATGCTTTTCCGGGAGATTATCCCTACAGGCAGCAGTGACTAAACTATTTGACAGGCCCAGACTCCTGAAGGAAGATACTGTTGTTTAAAAAGGTGACATATCACGATGCTTTGAAAATGCCTTCACCACAGCAGAAAGCTTGCTTGATGTCTGTGGTGGAATAATTATGATTCAGTGTGACTCAGCATGTTGTGTCATATTACAACATGCTCAGCGTGACTCAGCATGTTGTGGGTTTGGCAGGCTGGTTTACCACTTTGTTTTAAGAGGTGAGGTTAACTGCTGCAAGTATGTTGTTGCGTGAGATGACTCATTGTTTATAAACAAGCACAATGAGTAAGGCAGCTTCACATAAACAATAACAGTGTTTGTAAAGGTATCAGAGTGTAACAGGGTATTGCACTGTATTTACCTGAGTATTTACAGGGTAAAGAGTGAGAGGTAACCTAAGCTTAGGATAGGGGATAGAGCTATGTTTAAAATGAAACCAGCCTGAATTGCTTTGATGGTCTAGCAGGTTTCACAGCTAGGCCAAACTAGTGTTTGGCTACTCTTACTGGTCTGTCAGTGTGTCCAAGCTGGTGTCTAGCTGGTTTAAGTGGTTGGTCAGCAGGTCTCCCACTCTAGCAAGCTAGGAACTGCCCATATCTGCCTTAAGGTCAGCAAACAAGCACAGTCTATTTTTTAATATGCAAATATGTAGCCTTGCACTGATGTTTGTCTGTGTGTGTGTGTGTATGTATCTGTGTGATTTTGTCTGCCTGTAAGTCTCAGTCTCTTACCAGCCACACTGCAACAATTTAAAACCTTGTCAGCGGCTGGAGAATTGAGATCATGATTGGTAAATGACTCTTGCATGATGGGGTGTCAGGCTGATATACTGCCTTTGGGAATTACAACCGTTTATGCTTGCAGTCCGCAACTGAATCAATTTCCGCAAAACTGACAAATATTGCAGTGCCAGATGTTTCCAATGGCCCCTCCACACATGGCGCCAATGTGTCGGTGCATCGCCATTAGATGAAGTGACTCCAGCATTGGTGGTTATTATGAGCATGAAGTATCACCCGGTCATGGCTTTTCAGTCATGTGGCTTTAATTGGTCACCTCTGTTTTGTTCTTGTGTGAGTCTATGAATAATAGATTTGAGATTAATTGGGGAATAAATAACACCTAGGAAAAATAATTTTACTTGTGAGCAAAATGTATTATATTCAATATGGGTATTAGCAAAAACAAATGATTTTTCAAAATTAACTAGGGTTTTTCTGACAAATTGGTAGTTAAAACTAAAATATCTGTATAATTACACTGGTTTCAGGTTTATGCTGCACAGATAGAATCAGTTTATTAGTGGACGTTTACATAAGACTAACCCTAAAGAGGGTTTTACCATAAAAAATGTTTAACAGCTAAAGCAGTCAGCATAAATACCTGATTAAAACCCTTTCATGGGTGAGTTTTTTTTCACACGAAAGTTTTTTTGAGTTTTTTTAATGTTTCTGTTATTTTACAATAAATCACGTTCCAGTTACCATGGAGATGCATAAAGCTTGTCGCGTGACATTACACAGTGGCGCGCTGTAGCTTATACATATATAAATATGTATATTTCAAACAAAATATTTATAAAACTTTTACATGCATTGTTAAATGAAAGATTTTCCAATTGTTAAATATGTGCAAACTTTTATAATGTTCACGTTAGATGATTGGTAAGTTATCACGGCCACCGCGATTTGTCTGGGAGACATACCCTGCTGGATTTAAAACATGCTCATCAACTTCTTTTGAAAAACATAAGTGTCTGGTGAACTGAGAGAGAAATAGAGTAAACTTTATAATTACCTACACAAACGATTGACAAGAAATAAAACATAACTGCATGTTGTTTGAAAGGTTTGTTTTGCATCCGTTATGTATAAACTATATATATTTTCCTATTACTTCTGTGATTGTGCAATGAAATATGAAATGTAAGAAATATAAAATAACAATGTTTTCTTTGAAACATGCTTTTGCCTCTGTTTCATAAAAAGTTTAAGAAGTAAAGTAAAAGTGTAAAAGCGCTGTGTAGAAGATGATGTATATGAAAAGCGTTATACAAATAAATGTGAGTTAAAATTGAACTTACATATGTTTATTTATGGTATTTGTGTTTCTTTTTATCTGTGATCGTGCAGCATCATTTGAAATGTAAGACACAAATAAACATTATGTGACTGAAAACGCTAGCAACTGTGACATAATAAGTGCTGAGAGATTCGCTCTCTCATTTACCGCCATTCCTGGTTTGAACACAGATTTTAATTTAGCAGGTGATCACATGACCACTGAACATTCTAATCACACCGGTGAGATCATATACTCCTGAGCCCAGCCAAGAATGATCACACTGGTGTGATCGTATGCGTCAAAGGGTTAATCTAAAACTAGATAGGCTTCACTAATCAATAAAACTAGTTGACTTGAGCATCATTGTGACCTGTCCCTACAGTATATCAAAGAAGAACATGTCTTTTTAAAAATAATGCATGTAAATATGAGTGACTTACAAATGATTGTTACACTTATTACTAATTAGTAGAAGCCAAAATGCATTTTAATTGTCAAGATTTCCTTACAGTATTATAGAAATTCTAAAATTTTGAAAGAGTTTTCTCACTGTGTGCTGCAGCCCTTTCAATGGTTTAGTGAGTTTTTGATGCATCTTCAGAGAGACTTAAAGGGTAGGAGAACAAATCCTTCCAGAGATTTGTGTGGCCCCTCAAATTTCCAGCCTATTGCTCAAACACTGTAGGATGGTGAATTAACTGTCATGTGTAGCTGACTGTGAAGCAACACACACACCATTCCGAGATAACAAATCATTTTAAACCCAGTATTATGACTTTTACTTTTCCTCATTTCATGGCTGTCTGTCTAAGAGCTTGAGCTGTCTGCTTGTCCACTTCCCTCACTGAGCACTCCACTCTACTCCACGCCCCATCCCTCAGGGACCCCATCAGACAGCTTTTTACCTCTGGGAAACAGAAAGCCTTGACTGACTGCTCTCACTCGTTGTTTGAAAGCAGACTAAATGCCCTTATAGGGTCTCCAAGCGTTTCTTCATTGGTAAGACAGAGGAGTTATGCTGAGTAATAGTGTGGGAGTTGCTATAGAAGGTTCATTACTTACAGATCACCTCTTTGCTCAAGGGTGACAGTCTATATGTACATACATACAGTGAGATAGATGGGGCTGTGCCATATGCGCACAAGTGTATAAATCAATACATATGCTTTTATTCAGACAGGAGGAATGCAGCAGAGAGTAGGTTGAGCATCAGTATGCACACATATACACGTTTCCCTTAGTAAATGCCCTTATGTATAAAGGGCATTAAATATAAAAATAAAAACTGTCATCATTTACTCACCCTCATGTTCATCCAAACATGTATTTATTTCTTATGAAACAATAAAGGTGCATTTTTAAAGAATGTGTTGCCCACTTTTCTGTATAAGTGAATGAGGACTGGGGCTCAAAAGCAACAAAGTTACTATAAAACATAATTAAAGTGGTACATGAGAAAACATTTGAGAACACAGATTCTCTGAAGCAAGTAGTTGCTTTGTATAACAAACAGACAACATTTTGTGCTTACGTCTGCTCTTTTGAATCTGACCTTTTCAATGAATTAGCTGATCAGGTTCACAAAATAAATCTGAATCTGGTTGTTGGGTTTATCTCATGTATTAGTAGTTTTAGTTTCAGACTTTTCCTCACCAAAGCTATTGTGTACCTTCAGAAAGCTTGGAATATGCAAAATTCATATGAACTATTTTTATGTCACTTTTGTGGTGCATTTTCATTTTATAGTTTGTAAATGTGTTTGTGTATATATATATATATATATATATATATATATATATATACATATATATTATTATTATTTCATAACATCTAAGAGTTGTTTTTGAATAATAGTGTCTGCAGCCCTGTGACCTACACAGGAGTGTACCTCCACAGCATGTTACATTGTGTGCTTGAGATTAACACTAACATTGAAGATGTGCCCCCACTGTGGAAGAGCAAATTGGCAGTCACAGCAATAAGTTTGCTGTTACTGTGCCTGCCTTAGCTACCACTGTTACCATCTCTACTGTGCCTCCCTCTCTGTACCTATAAAAATATATAACACCAAAGATCCTTTCCTTAAAAAGATCCTTAAATCAGTTCACCGACAGCCATATTGGTAATGCCTTTGACATTCATTTGTAGTCATGCACAACTCTTATCTATTTTAATATTGAAAGACTAAAACCTCAGTTGTGGTCAAGATTAGAGTATTTCAATGACATATTTTAGATCAGAAATAAAAATTGACTATAATGATGTCATAAATTGTGTTTTAACTCAAATCATGCAAAGAATAATTTGTCAGGCTAGCTGTGTATATGTGAGAGAGATATACATGTGAGAGGTGGATAGTGAGTATGTGAGAGGTGCATAGTGTTATCTTTTATCTTCCCTCTGCAAAGGCTTCATGTTTACTTTCTCATGAAACAGAATGGTTAGGTGATGTAACAGACAGAATGAACCAATGCCCTCATTATTCATAAAGGGTGAATATTATAGGACTGTTGATACAGTTGTACATATTTCACAGTTTGCTGTAAAATGTATTACCAATGAATTTTGAATAATACAATAGAAGAGAATGAATATAGAAAACATTTACATACAGATATAGATAGATACACAGATACATAGGAAAAAACAACAAAGGAACAATACAATGGCAAATATGCCAGCTAGAAGAGTTGTTAATTAACTATATAGCATTTAAATTTGCTTTCAGACAATATGAAAAAAGGATATTTAAGAATTCAGGAGTTTTTGATTCCACAATTGACACCACAATTGTGCTAGCAGGTCTATCTAAGCTAATCTTTATATTGTGTAAAAATTCTAATTTCTAATTTTCCGATTTGAAAAATATGCTCAATATATTGTTGTGATGTGTCTGCAGAGCTATTTACTGCATTATTAGCATAAATGCAGTATTATATCAGTATATTGGCGGCCCACATTGCTTGCAATTTACCTTTTTGTTTTAAACCAGATTTAGCAATTGTTAGTTTGAGATTATTAGAAAAGATCTCTTTGGTATTTGATAAACTAGTTAAGACACTAGACATTTCAGAAGCTAGCTGAGGTATGTGATTCTATAACTTTAAATAGCTACATGACTTAATTGCTTATTTAGCCATTGTACAGACTCCAAAATAATTCAGATGTCCTGGATATATCATTCACATTGCATATCATTCTCATTATCTCGATCTAGAATAGATGATCTACTCTATATGAAAATTTCAAGGATTCATGAATTGCCCTTTCTTAGGTTAGTTTTACAGTTTTGTTGTCTGGTGATTAATATTACAGGTTATTTATTATATTTAGAGTTTCATAGGTGGTCTATATATGAGATCTATAAGAAACCTCTTGAGATCTATAAGAAACCTGTCTTTTTCGAGGGATTTTTTTCTGAGCTTCCTGGTAAAGTAGCATTAGACACAGTAACAATTGGATTTGGCTTTAATAACCAAAACTGTATATGGGAAAGTTTAACTATGAAATCAAGAATGGGTTTAGTGAAACAGTGTTCACAAAGTTGTAGAGTAAAAATTCTTACCCACCTAACTTGTGCAACTGCTAATAGTCAACTAGTCCTCCAGAAGAGCGGTCGAATGTTTAGCTAATTAAAATGACTCTTTAATGGTCATGTAGCCGTGTAGCATCAATAGCCATCAGCTATTTCTTTTTGTAAGTCCAAATCTGTGCTGACAGAGAGTGTGTAGAAAGTCAGGTGAGATGATGCAAGTGAGAAACAAAAGCATGTATGAAAATTCCTGTAGCTGAAACAGTAAAGCATTATGCCAGTAATGCCAAGATCTTGGCTTGATGCACAGGAAATTGATGAACTGATTAAAGGTATACCTTAAATGTGTTGCAAGTTGCTTAGGATAAAAGTGGCTGCCAAATTGTGTGTAACTCACTTGTAGTTTCTGTGATCCTCTAAATGACAATTGATTAGTTTACAGTACCACTGTATCATCTATCAATTAATGTTGTACATCATATTTAGAACTAATTAACTAGTCATTGAAACCCCTGTCTAGCTGTCATATGGGGGGATGTCCTAATTGTTAACAATCTTACCATATTCTCTCTTTGGCACAAGCTTACTGTACTTAATACACTGGCAGTACTGATAGACCTAATTTAATTAGGCAGAATAATATGGTTAGGAGCAGCTGTTTTCTACCTTCTTGAAGAGAGAGACTTTTCTGTTTCTGTATTGTAATGCTGTGCAGCACCTTTGCACCACCAGCACCATCTGTGGAGGCATGAGGCGTGTTTGTGTAAGACTGGACATATGGACCTAGACAGACATTTGTTTCAAATGTCAATTAAGGATATAGCTTTGGACAGGTTTGCAATGTATTATCTAACTGTTCTTGACATATGGCAGACTGTTCTTTGCAAGTGAAAGGAAAGTCAAACCTGGTCATTGTTGATTTGAAGAGGCTTTCAGTTTTTCTGTTTCTGTTGAGACCTTCAACTTCCATCATGTTATTCCATCTGACCTGATAGGAGTCAAAATACTAAATATTTTTAATAAGGCCACAAAGAAGAGATTATCTGGTGCACCAACAAATAATATATATATGTTCTCTATATCTCTCTTTCTTTTGTTTCCTCTCTCAGATTAACCTCCAGAGAAGGATGAGGGTTACAGGAGTGATAACCCAGGGAGCCAAGCGCATCGGGAGCCCAGAATATGTTAAGTCATACAAAGTGGCCTACAGCAATGATGGAAAGACGTGGAGGGCATACAAAGTCAAGGGCACGGATGAAGATAAAGTACGTTTTTTGTAATTAGTGTAAAAGAGCCACATCACTCACTCAGCATGTACTTGTACTTCCCTTTCCTCCATATGCCTTTTTAAACTGTATTTTAGAGGAAAAATGAGAGCTGTCTGTGTGTCAGAGGACACACAGCGTCCATCATATCTGAAGCCATTTTTTATTAGAACAGGGTTATTCTTTATAATGACTGAGTAAAAGATGCTATTTTGATAATTTCAGATCTGTTCTGTTATTAGTAGATTTGAGTCATTTGTTCTCCTAAATAACAGTGATGACATCATAATGTAATATTAGCAAAGTGAATTGTGATAGGTCTTCTTTTTTCATCTATTTGTCATCTATTTGCATATTAAATGTTATATTTACATTTTTACATCTACATCTGCCATTTTATTGTGAGTATGTATGACATTGTGTTGATTCTTGTACACAAAAGGCAGTGTTGAGTGAGTGTTATGACAATAGCTTTCCTATAGCTCAAATGGCTATATGCATATTAAATGTTATTTACATTTTTAACCATCATACTGTAAATATGTGTCAAAGTATGTTGATTCTCCTACACAAAAAGACGCATGAGTGTCATGACAGTTTTCCTATAGCTAAACTAGTAGAGTATGGTGCTAGGAATGGCAAGGTCATAGGTTTTTTTAGGCATACATAAAATGTAAAGTTTGAATGGTCTGGGTACAGGCTTTAGCCAAATGCAAACATCTAAAGAAAAAGTGGCTTTTATCCAGCATTTCATTTATGTGGAGTCAGCCTACACCCTAAGCTTACTTAAAGCTTTAACAATGTTATTTTGCAGTTCTGAACGCATTTCCAACAGAAAATGCAAATCTGGTCCATTTTTCCATCATACTTTTAAAACATTGGACCCCATTTACCTCAAACATTTTACACAAATTACTTTAGATTTAGATTTGACCTTAGCATATACCCGTTTGATTAAAGACATTAAAGTGGTTCTTTCCGCATTTCCTTCCAGATCTTCCGTGGTAATATTGATAACAACACTCCATTTGCCAACTCCTTCACCCCTCCAATTGAAGCTCAGTATGTGAGGATCTATCCGCAGGTGTGCAGACGACACTGTACTCTCCGCATGGAGCTCCTGGGCTGTGAGCTCACAGGTGAGAAATCTTAACACACAAGATACATCTTCATAGATTAAACAGATATTAAAATTGCCTTGATTGGCAATTAAACACATATAACAAGTCATTTCCATTTTCTCTGCACCAGTACAGGGGATTTAAAATGCCTCCAGGCTGATTTAAAAACAAAAGCTATGAGGTTTATGGTTTAGGATTTTCTGATATGAAATAGTTAATGCCTGGATTGCACTACACAATGATAAAATTTGAAGATTTCTCAGAAATCTTTAATAATGCTTTACCAGACTGAGGATCAGACACTATCTAACTCACAGGTCATTTGTGAAATCTGCAGACTGGGTTCTGGCAACTAGCTCCAACTCTCCCCAACTGCAAATTGTGGCATAATCTGGGTCTTGCACTGTAGTTATGCACTGTAATGCAGCTTCAGGAATGTGCTCAATTACCTTTGCCAGCAACATTGCTGGTGTGTGTAAGATGGTCCTTTCAGGGGGTTGTGAAATAGTAAATCAGTAACATGCCAATGAATTCTTCAGGATGTTCCGAGCCAATGGGAATGAAGTCTGGCCACATTCAGGACTACCAAATTACAGCTTCCAGCATCTTCAGAACTCTTAACATGGACATGTTCACCTGGGAGCCAGGTAAAGCAAGACTGGATAAGCAAGGAAAAGTTAATGCCTGGACATCTGGACACAGTGATCAGTCTCAGTGGCTGCAGGTAGGTTTCATCATAATGTCATTATATTGCTATGGACAGTGTACTGTTGTGGATCACCTCAGACTAGCCAAACTTCATGTCCAATTCTACTTTTACAACTACTGTGTTTACTTTGTGTTTGGCTCTAAAGAACATCTATAAATTATTGAATGTTAAGTTGTTGTTAAATATTTCTCGTAAAGAGATTCTAAATTAGAACCAATATCAACACTAAACAATTTGTGCCACAGTATGACCTGACAAAAACAACTCATTTGTTTTGCGGTTTGAGTTTTGAGGTTTAAGGTTTACATTAACAAACGTTCGGTCTTCATAGGACACTTAACACACAACCTCAACAAAGATTAAAGAGACGCAAAGAGCCTTGCGGTAAGGGCAGGATTCCTACTATTTAGCTCCCTGAGTCAAAGAATCAAAATTCTTTAACAAAAGTCTTCTCTGGACAATCTCTTTGCAGCTTGTTCACTCACTGTTCATTAAGGTAACTGATTGCCTTACCTCAGGCAAGAGCTATTTGTTTTCTAGAGTATTTAGTGGGGAGGGGATTATGGTTCAGGCTGTGACATCTCAACGTTTATGACAAAAAAAAAATCTCATGAATATTAATTCGACTCATGGCCATGTTGCTGGAGAAATTTTCCTAGAACGACCAGTCCTGTTACCTATTTAATGCTTATGAGTCAAACCTTTGCCTTGGTGTAATATTTATAAACTGTTGTCCAGAACAGAGATTTAGCTGTGTGACCTTATTATTACCTATTAATATTAATAAATCAAAGATCAAGTCTGTACTGAGAGCTACTCTCCCAGATGCCAATGCTGAAATATATGTATAACCAGCATATTATATTTGACTTTTTAAGGTAAGGTATATATGTCAGTATTAGCCAATGAGGGTTCTGGTCCTGTGTGTATATATTGATTTGCTGTCTGTGATAGGCTGGTCCAGTGTGTATATATTGATTTTCTGTCTATGATAGGTTGTGTCCCTTTTCCAGAAGACATAGACTGTTCTTGATGAGATGTAGAGAATGCTTTTACAACTGAATAATTTTTGAACCATGAGATGGTAAAAATGATTTATATCCTGGCATTGCAAAATAAATGCTCCAATGCAGTCACATAAAATGAGTGTGTGAGATACAGTTGGCCACGTTTCAAACATCAGTTACCATGGTGAATTGTTAGGCTGCTTCAGTGGTTGCCTCTACAGAATAATCAATACCAGTGACATCACTGAATGACTTTAGGCTCAATAGATTAATGGAATTAATCAAGCTTAATGACAAATTAAGTATTCTAATTAATCAAGACAATTGCAATGCAGCAAAGGCGGGAATTACCTCACAAACTGCTGTAACATTGGAGACTATTTGACCAAAAAGGGCACGCATCAGGGATTTGGCAGTGTTGTGCTAAATCACTCTACATCAAAATCCAGAGGATGTCAGGATGCCCCAAATACAGTTGCTTTTTTGGAACCATTTTAAGGACCAGAATCCTTATAGCTTTATTGTTGATGCTTATTGATGTTCATGAAAACAAAGCAGCAACTGTTACTTGCTTTATTGGATTTTTGGTAATGATTTTGGTATTCTCAGACAGCTAAAGTGTTTGGACTCTCTGACATGTTTAAGCAGACATTTTATCTAGTACCAAAGACATTTTATCTAGTACCAAACAGTACTGAGTGAGACTTCACTGAAAAGTTCATTAAAAAGTTAAGTAAACAAATTTACCTAAATTCATTAGGCTGGCTTAGTAACTGCATCAAATTGATGCAAATAAATGGCTTATTGCTGGGCAGTATTTTAATGAATTAAAACACAGGGAGTCAAACTGAGTCAAAAGCAACATTATCTTTTATGTCCGTCTCAAAGTTCTCCTCCATTAACTAGCTATCAATCAAACAAAACAAATCATGTTGGTTTGCCAGGGTTTTGTAAGGTCAATCAAACCACTTACATTAAAATGTATATAAATCCCAATGACGGGCTGCTGAGCCATTTGAATGAACCAATTACTCATCAGCCTTTCAAATGCACTGCAAGTCAGCTCTTTTTTTCTTGTTTTGACATACTCTATAGCATGACGGCCTTTTGATGCTTCTGTTGATTGCTTCCAAACATGCTGAGTCAAGCAACAGACAGTGAGTAACCACCTCAAAGAGAAGCCCATTCTCTTTCACAGACGTCAGTCTAGGCTGTCTGAGTCTATCTTTGGCAGTTGTCTACTCGGAATTTGAAAAATTGCCTTTTACTCTCCCTCCTCTTTTCGTGTAATGAATCGATTTAGTGTTCTCATTTGTGGTTTCCTGTGTCTTCACCACTACTCTAACAGAGATGTGACCTCAATCCCATACAGAGAACTTTTAGCCTTTATCAGCCAGGCATAGGAAAGAGCTCTCACTGGGTGCTTAGATTAATTATGGATCCTAAGCCTACTCATTATGAAGTATATGCATGGACAGTTTGATAAATCTTTGCAGTGGTTTTCTTCAGTAAAGATAAAAACTAAAATATTCAAGAGGTTTCATACAAGCCAGTAGTCCCCAAGAGCAATCCTTGAGAAGCCTGAACAGAATGGGGCTGTTTAAAGCTGAACTTGCTCAACTTTAATATGACTTCTTGCATTAACCTATTTAGTTCTTTTAGTCAGTGTGGGGTTGCCCCAAAGTGACTCAGAATTAGATTTTGGAGTCTGTTCTTTGTAGTCCCTCTATATAAAGACCTTTAAAAGCCTGCAGAGACACTGTTATCTCTGACTTAAGCTCTTCACATTGTTACCACCACATTTGTCATTACCCTCTAGAGAGGTCTTTTTTTAGTAGAGTGGCCTTAAACCGACACAGATGTAAAAGAAGCACGATTTATTAATTATATGAAAAGCTTAAAACTGTTCTGTGAACTGCCAATCACAGACATATTACAACAGGATTTAACATCATTTTAAATCATGTAGGAATATGCTAACGTCATGTTGGTTTTGTCAGAGGTCTGCATGTTCAGTGTGTCTTTTGAAATGTTCCCTTTGGGCTGCAGCCTCAGAAGATTTTGACTTTGTATTTTATTTGGCTGGAGGTCATTTTTGACAAGAGATATTTTACTGTCTAATTTTATCAGATGATGTGGGAAATGTAGCGGACATTGTTAGATAAATATTATTTAGTGAAAGCATGAAGTGCATGTAAACTAATGGCTCACTTGAAATGTTTATCCCATCAATATTTTGTTAGACTTATGCTACATGACTTAATTTTCTTTTCCAGGCATCTGAGTACAGTCAAATTAATTAGCCTTCAACACTTGTAAAGTGGAAGATAATGCGCCTACACCTTAGTTGAGCATTGCCTAGAAGTTTTCCCATTTTCTTTTTGGCAAATGATTAACCTGTTGGATAGTTCTGTGCTTTGGGTGGGCTCCCTTGAATCTATTACAGGCAGTGCTTTTTGTATTTGGTAGAATGAGCAAGTGTTGATTTTTGATATTCATTTTTCGTGGGATAGTCATATGGAAGGACTTTTGACAGAAACTGATCTCTTTGGGGTTCTTATACCAGTTCTGTGGCTACGAATATTTATTTTCATATTATTAAGTTTAGTCAAGCCATTTACTGTTGTAATTTCTGCCATTTTTATATTTTTTCCTTTCATGTTAAAAATGTTTGTCCCTTTCGTAAGTGTTTGACTGTTCTACTTGCTTTTATTTGTTATGAATTTCAGTTAAATTTACATCAATATTGTTGATGTAGATTTTGGACCAATCAGACAGACCCTCAAGCATGGTCATTTGGAAGAAACAAGCTTCATAGTGGCAGAGATGGGAATTAGATTAGAAGCTCAGTCACTTTTGGAAGATGTTTGAAGATGAGATGTTAAAATCTTCAGAAGCTAACAGCGAATGCCTCAGTTCCAGCTGGCAGAGGCATATTAGTTAATTATGCACATTAACCACATAACACAGAAAGTCTGCCAGAGTGCACTTGGCTCTTTTTAGAACTTTCTTATTACAGAATTATCACAGCAATGCAGACATATGCTAAATGTTATGCTGACCCTGCTAGTACAGCAACAGTTGCTACAAAAGAAGCATAGGAGGCTGGGTTTCAAATTATACTGTGAGAGTGTTTTATGTTTGCTCTTTTTAATTAAAATGCCCCCAAACCCAATCTGTTTAATCTTCCACTTCTTTACCTGTGCAATAGAGGTTTAAGACAGAGATAATAATAAAAAGGGCTGTCAAAGTTCATGTTCACATTTAAATAATTAACTATGTCTAAAACTGTTTTTATGCATTTAGCACATTTATTTGATTTGGCATTATAACTGTCTTTGGTCTGATCTGAGCACACAACAATTCATAGCAGAGCTCTTTATTAATGGTTAACAATTGGGAAAGACAATCTTGACAACATTTAGCAAAAGTAAACTCATTTGCAGTCTTTGTATGGTGGAATTTAATATCAAAGAAACTCAAGTGTAAAACGTTGCCAAAAGTAAGAACACCAACACAACTGCAGGTCAGTGTCGTGCCTTTGTTTTACATCTGGATAGAAAGCAGTTTTTTTTTTTTTATTGCATTGTTGCATTGAGTTTGCATGTGAATTAACCTACAGATTTTAAAGCAAAGAATGTGTTGCTGAAACAGTACCATTATTACAGTACCATTATTGAGTGCAATCTACATTAATTGCTAAAACCTGTTTAATTTTCTTTCCTTATAAAAGAACTCAATGTGTTAATTGTGTTCACAATTATTTGTGCAATTGATTAATTATTTTTAAGATAGATATTTTTAAGATAGACTGATCATGGCCAAAAATATCAGCATCTCTTAGAAAATTGTTGAACTTGCAAATGTTTAGGTATTCACGTGCTTATTGTTTTTGTTGGCACTGGAACAACACAATAAAACAGAGAAGTCAAATCTGATACAATTTCACACAGAACCCAAAAAATGGGTGAACAAAATTATTGGCACATTGTCAAAATTGTAAGAAATAAATGCTTTTCAAACATGTGAGGCTCCTGTAATTTGTATTTACCATTTGTATTTATCTGTGGCAAGTAACAGGTGTGGCAATATAGTAATCACACTTGCAACCAGTTAAAATGGAGAAAAGTTGACTCAACCTTTGTGTTATGTGTCACACTGAGAATGGAGAAAAGAAAGAAGTGTAAAGAGTTGTCTGTGGATTTGAAAGAAAACATTGTTGGGAAAATGTGGACAATCTCAAGGCTACAAGTCCAAGGCTACAAGTGTGAATGGTATCATGAAATTGATGATTACCAAAGAATTTTGGGGCACAACATAGTGGCGAGTGTCAGAAAGCTGCGTCTTCACCAGAGGTCATGGGTCTTTCAGCAGGACAATGACCCAAAACACACTTCAAAAAGCACTCAAAATGGTTACAAACAAAGCGCTGAGAGTTCTGAAATGGCCAGCAATGAGTCCAGATGTGAATCCCATAGAACACCTGTGGAGAGATCTCAAAACAGCAGTTGGGAGAAGGCATCCTTCAAATCTGAATGACCTGGAGCAGTTTGCAAAAGAAGAGTGGTCCAAAATTCCGGTAGAGAGGTGTAAGAAACTCATTCATGGTTACAGGAAGCGATTGATTTCAGTTATTTTTTCCAAAGGGTGTGTTACCAAATATTAAGTTAAGGGTGCCAGTAAATTTTTTCAGGGCATTTTTTGGGTTCTGTGTGAAATTGTATTAGATTTGATTTTTCTTCTCTGTTTTTTTGTGTTGTTCCAATACAGACAAAAAACAAATTGAGTACCAAAACATTTGCAACTGCAACAATTTTCTAAGAGAAGGGTTGCATTTTCTGACAGAAATGCAACGGTGCATACAGGGAGTGCAGAATTATTAGGCAAATGAGTATTTTGACCACATCATCCTCTTTATGCATGTTGTCTTACTCCAAGCTGTATAGGCTCGAA
>JAZGTI010001441.1:0-44559 GCA_036877585.1 Botia kubotai
TTGGTATTGTTCATCAGTTTTTAGTCACCAACATAAAAGCAGCCCAACCATCCAACCAAAATCATGATCACTAGCTAACAGGTTTTCATTTTGTTGGACACAACATAACTGCAAGCTCATTCAATATATTTGCGGGAAAATATCCTTACCGGGGCATTTTAAATCAAAAAGGTTCTATAATCACTGTCTATTACATGACCTTCTTCTAATATTTTTTTCTACAATGCCCATTAACTGCATATGATTAAACTAATAGTTCTGACTGTAAATTCTGATTGGATAAGCCACAATTAAGGCTGTTGTAAATGGCCAGTAAACACATCTGTGACTACACATTCTATATCAATGTGCCAAGTTGTTATTGTGCTTGGCAGACACAAACAGCCTTCATTTTAGTATATTACTTGGCGTAAAAACTGTTTATTCTGATTATTTTCATTAATAAATGTGACATATTGTTGTTGCTGCCATTTTATAAAACCAATAAGCCATGTGAGGCCTTGCATTACTGTGATTTTACATCACTTTGCGATGTGATTAAGCACCAGTTAGATAAATTGTGTGTGTGTGTGTGTGTGTGTGTGTGTCTTATTTAATAATTAAATAAAAAATACAATAATGTATAAATCATATATAAGATGCTTTACAGGTCAGTAGATAATTAGTTAAGCAAATAGTTTAAAAAATTCACTTTGCTGAGATCTAATGTGATAATGCAGTTTCTGGGCATTGAGACAGTGTCATTGACTCGGGGCAACAGGGTGTCATAAAATCAGCCCACCCTTCCCAGAAACACATTACTAATGACCATGTGATTAGATTTGCCAATTTAATGAGTAAATTAGTCAGTGGTTTGTACTTTCATTCTCACTCCTGGCATATACTAATAATTCCAAAATTATATCCTACATTACCACCATTTGCCACAAGTGCTGAAGTCAGAGGACATTAACATTTAATAATTTGTGCCTCCATAGAGTAAGAGCTGTGGATTACTGCAAACACACACACACACACTGACATTCGAGGCTAATGAGTGTTCCTCTGTGAAAGGAGAAGACATGGTAGGTTGTTTATTCCTTTAGCTGACATTTTTGTAAATGCCACATATCCACATGGTTTTAGCAATGACTAATCCAGCATCTATATCATTGTACAAATGAGCCATTAAATATCATGTGCCTTATAATTAGGGTCTGTTTCACATATTAAGTCATTTCGGGGATAAGACAATTAATGAATATTTCTTTCATTATAGTGTACGGCTGTGGGTACCGATAGCCTCTAACACCCAACACAAAGTCACTTAATTAATGATGTTATTCCTTCTAACGCTCTTCTAAAGTGTTGATATCACACAGCATACAGTATTCATTATGCATAATGTATATTGTTTTTAAGGTAATTGGAATGTGTTCTTTGACAAGACTATATTAGTGAAGAATGTGTGTGCGTGTGTGAGAAATGTCCATCTCACACAGTCTGCTTCGCTACATTTGTGCCATACAGCCAGAATTTCACTGAAGCCACAGGTGTACTACCACACACAGAGCCCTAAACCGGTACAATTTCCACACAATCACCCAACCCTCATCCACCCCCGTCAATAAAGCCTGGCTAAATGAAGCAATCATCTCTACTGAAGGCATCAGAGCATAACTGCCACATATATCACCATCCACCATATGGATGAAGTAGACAAACCCAAACCAATCGCTGTGTGCCAATTTGTCACGGTGGAGTCAGACATGATTAAATAGTTCGGTGGAAAGCTTGAAAACTGAGGAAGTGTCTCTGGTCACTCAAACGGTCATCATATCTTGAGATTGGAGGTAGCAGCTGCTATGCAGGCCGTCCTGGAAACACCTTGTTTCATTTCAGTATATATTGTTTATTAAATTTTTCTCTAGCCATAGGCACACAATGTTTTTTCCAGCTATTTTATTATTTTTTTCAGGGAACGTTGTTACGGATGTGATAGAGACACACTAGCTTTTGTTTTTGCCTTCAACTGCAGCTCACACAAAGTTTGAGAAACCAGAAACTGAATAAATACTGTGTTACCCAGTTAACATCTTAAAAGCAAAATATCTTAAGATTAAACCAATACTAACCATGAACAACACTATATTAATGCTACTATACCAATAATAACCAGTAATACTACCCATATTACCCTGCAGGCTGTTGCCACATTAATATACAACGAATTATACAGTAAGTTGTATGTGTTTATTAGAATTTTTACAACAGCTTTAAAATTGCTCATCCAATCAAAATAGAGTTCCATAATATAATTAAAACATTATGCAATTAATACATACTTAAAAATGTGTGCATTGTTAAAAATACTTTATGCATTAACTAATGTTAACATTTAAACCCTTGTTGTTGTTACAATGTATTCACTGAGCAGTTTAGTTTATCTGAATATAACAACATTGTCAATTTCAAATTTAGAGTACATCAAAGCTCAGAGCTAACATACTGTTTGCCTGTGACCTTCACAGTTTGTGTGGATCATCTCCAGTCCTCCAGCTCATTCAATTTACTCAGACTGTCAAGAACATGATTAAAATGGCTTTTGGAGGACTGCAGACTGCAAAGTAAGTTCAATCTATATTTGACATTACTTTTACACCAAAGATGCAAAACTGAAGAAGAATAAAAATCTATTAGAAATTAATCATGAAAAGAAGACTGTGAGTGTGTGTGACTCTGCAAAGAGCCTTGAAAATGAATGCAGTCAGGCTAATCCTGTTGAATGAATTACACAGGATAATAATAAGGCTATATTGTACATACAGTAAGGCAATTTCCATTTGTCTTTTGTATCACTCACAGAGGGAATGTATTGTGAGATGATCACATACTTTTCCACCCTGGTTTAGGTGGATTCAAATCAATAGGAAGCACTAGATAGCAGACAGGGACTACAATATTTCCACAGACTTCATTATTAGTTCTCTGATTGCTACTTCAGCTGTTGGGCTGAACATTCTCACGGATTCTCAGTGAGTGTATTGATTTATTTTTAATACTAAAGTAGGACTGTGAAAATGGAGTTGATGAACTTCAGATACTGGTCTTCAGAGACTTTGGGTTGACTGATAGAGGCTTACAGTGCAATCCTTTTCTTAACTTCTGTGAATATACTGGAAAAAAGTTTATTTTTAATCATATTTAAAATATGGATGTACAAGCTTAGCTCAAACATACTGAATAGCATAAGGTGCATTTAAATCTTGACAGGGGGTTCAGTGATGCTATAAGTACTTCAACAGACCTTTGAATTAAGTGCCTTTGAAGTCATAATATTGCAATTTCTCCATGGAAAGCTGGTTACATGTCTTTAAAAATGATTGTTCCGTATGTGTCAATGTCCTAAAGACGGTTTAACCTCCTTTTGAATTCATAAAATATGTATTGGACTCATTTTGGTACATTCGAGTTTCAGTCAATGAGCATGATAATAGATATGCCTCAGTTTTATGTTTGTGTTATTCTATTCTTTTTGATTTATAAAGAAAATGCAAACAGGAATGAGAGCACAGGATGTGGTATTCAGCCCGGCCTTGGAGTGATGGTAATTTGATGAGGAGTCTCACTGAGTAATAGAACTGCCGATCAACTCTCCACAATCATTGTGCCTGTTTAGAAAGAGTTTGTGGAAGATGTATTTATGTGCACAACAGTCACCTTGACTGATGGTAAAATCAGTGACTTTACTCCTGTGTATATGTATTAAGAATACTGTTAACTTTAATCATCATATTTCTTGTGCACCGAGACCTACCACTTTTTTCTATAAAAGCATCACAGTGACCGGTGAGTCAGGCTTACAGTTTTGACGGTCATTATAGTTGACCGTCAAAGGCGTCCTTTCAAAAGAAAGGTGCAGGAAAGCAATTTTCACACACCTGCTGGAGTGTGATCTGTTTCCAAGAAAATACAATAAATGTTACTCTGAATAAAAGACAAATTTGCCCTGCATCGAATCTTTGACTAAACTTTGACTAAACCTTGCATTATAAAAACTGTCTGCGTACTTTCTTTCACTTAATAAATCACTTGTCATAGACATTGTTTTCTGTGTTTTTGAAGTCATGTTGAATAAAAAAATACAATTAATCAGTTACAGCCCTATGCACTTTGTGTTTAGCTGTGTGGAGGTATGTGAATTTATCAAGAAATAGTTCATTATTCTGTGTTCTTCACAATATTGTTTCACCATAACCTTAATTACTTGGGTTTCAAAAACACGCTTTGCTGTAGCTGTTGACGGTTGGTTTATAGCATAGACATTTCTATCACTTAGACATAACAATGCTAAATCAAACAGAAAAACCTCCAATATGATATTATTGCAATAAATAATACATAGCTTATTTTTAATACTTATCAGTATTTGAAGATTTGCATGTCTCTAATGAACAATGTTGAAACACTGCAAAAGTTTAAACATTAATATTAGATGTTTTGCATGTGACTGAAGTGTTTATAAATAATTGTTTTATTTTTTGACAGCCATCCAAAGAACAAATGGCTTCTAGGCTCTACAATCTTTCTATTGCAGGTATCTCCACACAAACCACACACACCACATGGTGGCGCCACAGCCGCCCTCCTTGTCTCCTGCTTGACGGTCATAATGGTCCTCCACTGCCCATGTAAAAAACCATCACCTTAGGGTCTTTTTAACACGGCAGAGTTACATGGTGGTTGCAGCACCAAAACCTACAGGATTTGATAGATACGCAGAAGCACATCTGCCTACAACTAAGTCCAATGATTAAAGATTTACCTCTTGTCATCAGCAAGATACGGCCTCTACAAAAGCCTTGCTTAACATTTTAGGTCAGATAAACAGATTTAATGTGGTAGAGCTAAGAACTTCAGCATATTATTAAAAACCAGTTTGCTGGATCACAGGGTAAAAGGGAGAACGTACCTCACATCAGAGATTCTTGGGTGTCAAATAGGCTGTCTACCGGATTAACACTTGCCACAGCAGATGTTCATTTCCAAACCATATGTCAGTGCTTAAGTCTGGTGTAAACAGAAGCTGTGGACTGCCTTTATCAGTTTTGGAACAGACTACATATTTACAATGCCTTGAGCATTTCAGTTGCACATGATGGCCACAGCCAGTTGAAACATTGCCATCACCTGGACATAATGAAAAATTCAAACAAATGGAAGCAAATCTTAGAACAAAAGCTCTACATAATTTTATATCACGGAAATCAGAGAAAGTGATCTTAATAAAGTGCTTCACTGAGAGACATTTAGCTCAACGCCACAGGTAGCGTTATAGCGTCTGAGGCTCAGGGGTGTAATTTTACAATTTAATGCGGTACTTTTTATTTTTCATGTATTTCCCTTTACTTATACTGTGGATACTTATACTGTGGACTTATACTGGATACTTTCAGTTTTGAATAAACCCAGCATCTGTACTTTCACTTTAGTATATTTTTTAAGTACTTTCAACACCCCTGCTGAGGCTGGAGGTGTTTTAATGGGCTTAGTGCATGCGGAGGATAGGGGAACCGTCCATCTGTTTTAATGCCAGTTTGAGGCCATAGAGGGTAAATCACCTTCTCACCTGACCATTCACATCTGTTTCTTGTATATTCTGTTGCCTAGACACAACACCCTTGGCATTTATTCCCAAACAAAGCTGGTGTCATCTACGTCCTTTACCTTTGTACTAATAACTGGTTGATTTATTTATTACTTTATATATTTATAGGCAATTCAGTTGTCATATATTAAGTATATCACACAAATAGTCTAGCAAAAACATAGAAGTACAGGAATTCTTTTTTATTTGAAAAGTGCTATTATTGTAAAGCTAAAGTATAAACTTTAAAGTATATGATAACTTCAGCTGCCAAGATAACAAAAAATAGAACTGGCTGTATTTGTGTCTTGTTACATTGCATGATCATAAAACAAAGAACAATAGTTCCAGTACAGTATGTTCCAAGAAAACGCCTTCATTCGCACTAACTGTCTGTAATAGTCATTTGCTTATATGCCTTTGATATCTTTTCAAATCAAGAGCAGCCTCCATGGTGGTCTGTTACAACATACATATTGAACACCAACCTCAGAAAATCCTACACGATTCAAAAGTGATTAGCTGAAATGAAACTTAGAATGGACTGATACACGGCTAATTATGCACATTCTCAGAGTTCCTGTGTCCAAGCCTAATGTAGTGTGCTATGTAAATTAGGTTAGGAAGTTACGTAAGGGCAATCAAACAGCAAAGCCATCAAATAAATGAGCTCTCAAGGACTTGGCAGCACCCCAGCCCAGCATTGTATACCTCATTTGATGAATTAAAATGAAATATGACAAATCATATTTTTTGACCGTGTGAACTGCACAGTCTTTCCATTCCGTGTCATTTTTTTCGTATTCCTCTGATAATTCAAAGTTGTTAATCTGCTCCAATCAAATACCTATAAACAAAAGCTCATTGCCGCTAATGTTGAAGTGCTGTTATGCTTTAATATAAGAAATCATAACTAAAATTGTAAAATACAAAACCCGAAGAAATTTGAAGTGTAATTGTGTGTACTGTCTGTCAACAATCTGTCAAGCAGAAATAACATCATACCTCGTGTTTTAAAAGACAACCTTTTCAAATAAACTTCTACCCTACAAAAAAATAAATAAATGTGCCTGTTTGTAATCTGCTCTTAGGTATTCTGCTAATGTCCACTCACTCACGTCACCTTGACTGACGTCCACACAGCAAATAATAAATTATATTATATAAGTTCTATAGATGTGTATGTTATGTATTATATACTGTAGATGATTCAAAGCATGCACTCAAATCTACGGTTGCTGCCAAGACGGTGAATAATGATTAAGTCTGGTATTATACATAAGAAATATAGATGAATGTAGTGCAGGTTAATATATTGTTTTTGAAGAGTATTATACACCCAGTGCAACGCAAATTATGTTTGTTATGCATTATTTGTTTTGGGTTCTGTCGCTGCTTCTATTCATATGATCTAGGCATATTGGCACAAAGTTGATTGTTACATCTTTTTGTTGAATGGTGAAGAAATCCATTTTGTTTATTGCATAGTAAACGTCAACTTTTGATGTAATTACCATCAGTTCACGATTTTGTATACACAGCAACGACTGAGAAAATAATATTTCATTAAAGAAATAGTCCTGTCAGAAGTCACTCAAACAGGAAAGTGCAGACTGCAATTTTGGCACCGGATGACTCACTTTAAAAGACTCAATTATTAAAACCACTGCAGTCAGCAAATTGAAAATTAAGATCTTAGCACACACAGTCTCACAATTTATTACAGAAACTAGTTTAAAGTTGTGATTTAATGATCTGACAATAGCTCATATGATGCAGAATATTTTAGGAAGAAGCCAGCAGCCAAATAGCCTAATACATTATGAGTACAGATGATCTGAGTTTATGGAAGGGCATTTGTGTTGTGCTTGACTTCATTGACTTTGAGAATGAGTCAGATCATTAGGTGGTGAACAACCTGATGAAAGATTGACAGATCTTTAACCTCATCTGCAGTTTATAAAAGGACAAAAACAGAATCTGTATGCTTCATTAATTTTTTTTTCTTTTTTGGCCAGTACACTGTCTAGTCCATCATAATTCTTTTGCTTCAACATATTGAGAAATAAACCCTAGTTCTTAGTTGTCCATCCAAGGGTTAGTACTTTACCATGAAAATATAGCTACTTCTCAAAGCATGGTACCAGCAAAACCAAGGTCAAGGGTTCGAATCACACTGAGAAAATTATTACCTTTTTAATGTCTCTTCAGATAAAAGCAACTGCCATATGCATAGTTCAAAACCAAAAGAATGCATCTGTTTGGTCAAACGTATATTGGGGATTTAGTTTTTTTTAGATTTTTTTTACAAATTGATCATAATCAAATCCCAAATTATATCTTTTGTTTAATTACACTCAGCTGCCAATTTCTCAAATTCCCAAATACTAAATGGTTTTTAATTCTGTTACCCCTTGTGTTTTAAGTGTTAAACATAACTAAATAATTTATTTATTAATGATTTCTCATCTCAAAAATTCAATATTTCAATAACCTCTGCACTGTAAACAGCAACCTTCATACCATGTAGGTCAAGATTGCTTTTGGAAAAGAGTTAATGACATGAGATCAAGAGCGGGGATATCTGTAGATATCTTTTACTTAAATATGTTCGGCAAATATGTTTTGGCCATTTGTTTTTGAAAGAGGTGTTACAAATCAGATTTTTTTTAAAAGGTCACTCCTGGGTTAAAGAATTTGCATATTGTTTTCATTGCATTCAGAGATCTATAGTGATAGTCCACTGGGATAAGGCCTTTTCATATCTGACGACCTACAGAATGTTTTATTTAAAATTCTGCAGTTACTTTATTCTCAAGCTGAAATCCATGTGACCACACACTGCTCGGAAAGCTTATAGTATTTGGCCTCTGTTTTTTTTTTTTATTAGCCCATGGTGTTTTATTATGCTTTGTGTCTGCATCACATACCTCTTTAATAGCCTTTTTCCCAATTCTATTCACAGTTTAGTAGAGAAAAGACAGGAAATGATGTGGAAATGTTACAAATTGGATTCAAACTCTTGATGCCTGTGTGAGCACCAAACTAAATGTACTAAATGAGTACGTGAGCTAACCACTAAGCCACCATTTGAATAAAATAACAATGCTTTTAAATGTCATCTTTTCTTGGTAAATTCTTTGTATTATTTTGTGTGACGTTTGTTTGTACTCCTGCAAGTGTTAATAATTGCTGTTGTTGCCTCCTGATGGTGCATCTGTGACCTCCATAATAAGACCAAAGTGAGATAAGATGAAGAGAACTGTGATATAAAACATGTTGGTGCTTGATAAAACTGCAACCAATCAGAACGTCTCATACTGTAGCTTCTCTGTAAGAGAAAATGTGTCTCAACAAAGACTTACTATTTTTTAGTAAGTTCAGCTTGTGTTACTTTTATAGGTTGTTCATAGTTTTGTATTTCTGGTCTCTTTCTGTAATTTAATAAAATATATTCTGTTTTGTTCTATTTCTAGCTAATATGCCAACAGTTGAACTAAGAATGTGTTTTTGAAGAAGTAATTCTAAGTACAAGCTATACTTTTAAAGACATAAGAAATACACAAGAAACTCCACATTGAAGTAATTTCTTGGTTCATAAGACAACGTATGAAAAAAGAGAATAAATAAGTTATTCAAATTGTAGATCAAAATTGACAAAATAGACATGCTTTGTACAGTTAAATTAATTTTAATAGCATTATGGTGTACTCTGTATGCCAGGACATTGTGAACTTAAAGCTGGTCATATTTCGAAGGCCAAAGATTAGGTGGGGATTTTTAATCTTAAGGGTCCTTTGGCAGGAATGTCTGAAAAACCATGAAATGAAATCCAGAACAGCAAAGAGCAAGTGTGAAATCAAAGCAACCTATTGGCAAATGATGAATTCTGTCCTCCATCCACTTCAGTTTTACCTGCCACATGCCACTTCTGAAGTTTCAATGATCACTTGGGAATTTCCTTGTCGTGCTCTGCCATACAGCTTCCAAATTGAACAACAATAGCGTTGATTGTAATAATAAGGTAATACATGTACCTTTACATGTACAAGTTTATTTATCCGTATAAATGTGCAGTTTCTCATTTTAGAGTAAATGTTTAACTGTTGTGAATGTCAAATATCACTGATGTTTTGCAATTTCTGTAATTTCTGTTTCTGATGACTGTACTTCTCACAATCTAGTGCTGTAAATGGCCTAAATAGACAGCATCCTAAGACATCATTGGCACAGTAATAGTAAAGCATTACAGTTCTTTGAAATCAAAATACAGCTTGGATTTTAAGAAATATACTCGTCTGACATTCGTGTCTTTTGACTTATTTAAAATTCAAGAAGATACTTTTCACAAAAAACTTTTCATATTTAAAGGATTGCCGTGTTTGAAAATATCCTTTAATGACAGACTTGCCTGTTAAGTATTTATGCAGTTATATGGCTTATATGAGAGAAAAATATTTTTAAAAATTTGTGCTGGGAAGGCGTTAACTTGAGTTCATTTAAGTTCATCATCAGTGGAATAACTATCAATGACATTTCTCACAGTTTAAGATACATTTACATGCGAAATTGCCTTTTCACAATGTTGCTAATATGAGTCTTTACCAGAGGAGTAATTATGTAAATTAAAGTAATTAAGAGACAGGAGGATATTTTTTGCTCTAAAAAATTAAAATTGTATAAGACATTTAGTAGCATAGAAAGAAGCCCAATGGGAATTTCTATCAGAAGAAATTAGCATGTTTAACTGACAACAACACAGCCCAAGGATGTGGCAACCTTGGTAAAGAGTCCATTTGCCAGGATGGAGAGCGACTTCTGAAAGTCAAACACCTACTTATGAGACGAAGGTGTTTGCCAGCTGACATGAAAAATCTGGTGCCTGGCCTAAGGGCGTGGTGGGGTGTTGATAGGGAAGGCTGGGAAGGTTTGGATTTCTTTCTGGATCCCGCAGTGCTCAGCGTGAGAAGCTTAACTACAAGAGCCTGGACATTCACTGTGACCTTTGAACATTGGTTATGTAGAAAAGACATATTTAATATGTACTGTAAGCTCTCGTCCAGGTGGTATTGCATGCGTGGAACTGATGTGTGTAGCTTTTCAATGTTAGAATATTTTCTCCTGTCCTTGTTTAATATGAAAAGACAACTATACCTTAAACTATAAGTAACTGTTTTAAACTGTGATATATAAATCATTCATATATGAATGATATATGATGAAACCTGTTTGAAAACAGTCAACCAGTGGCAGAGAAATGACAATATTTTTGTGAAGTATGGATGCTCATATGTATATCACAATGGTTTGCCATAACTAAATAACTTTAATACGTCAAAAAGTTATGTATAGTCAGTTTCAGGCTGATGCAAATAGCAGAGAGACTTCTATCAGAAGTTGTAGTGATTCATTTCTTTTCCCAGTGGTAAAGCACGTATGTAGGTTATATAATTTTCAGTTTTTCAATATATTTATAAAAATGTATTTTACATCTTGAAGCATTATGGTATCACAGACCATATACAGCATTATTTAGCAAGTTATTGCATATTGAATATTGCATATCACAAGATTAAAATGTGATTTCATAAAAATAGACTGTGTCCAAACTAGCAGATTACTCTTAAAGTGGTAAAAATGATGTACAGCTAATTTTACAAGAACCTGGGAACATGCTCCCCCATAGTTATGAACTTTTGTAGAAATATTGTAAGTCAAGAGGCAGATGTAATAAAACTCAATAAAACCATTATTCTGTTTTGAACTACATCCCTAATTAAAAAGACCGAATTACCCTCCACTCGTTCTCATGTGACATTAAATTAAGGGTGTATTGCAGTAAAAGTTAATAAAATCTTCATTCAGAAAAAGAGTAATACCTGCTGTAATGCCTGCATTAAAATGATTTAATGAGTAGCTGAGTCTGTAGTCTAATCCTGCTGTGAGAATACATTAGATTTGCCCCATGGCCTATATACTCTGTGTTTTTACAAATGCAATTAGCACATCTATTTATTGGCAATGACTTCTTTTTTATTAAGGTGCATTTGGGGAAAACAAGTCTCTTACATTTAGTAAAACATTTAAAGTGAAATAGTTTGTGATTGCTCACAGAGGGCCTTTGGAGTTGATAAAATGTCAAGACTGTTATTTTCTTTCCATTTTACGTCATTTACCATCTTTGAAACGCTAGACAGACAAAAGCAGCTCTTTCTATCCAGATTTTTCTTGAAATAGCTGAGTATCCCAAACATTAAAGAGGACTTTCATTTTTCAGAAAACTAAGTGGGAGAAAATGGTTTTGCATTATAGTTGCCTAGATAATTTCTGGGATTTGCGATTTCTGCTGCTCTGAATGGTATTAATATTTAATCACATTATGAATTGGGGAAAGGAATACAATTATCAAAGTAAATACACCTGCCCCACCATGCAAGAAATTGCAAAAATCCCATAGCGCACAGCTTTCTTCCCTCAAGGTGAGTAGCAGGCGACGAGCACAGAAATGTAAAGATTTGCAACACTGTAATCCTTGACTCTTTTTATTCACTTTTAAGCATACAAGTTCAAAGACTCTCCTTTGAGACTGAATCAGTGTTATCTCTCAACATTCATTGACTCACTTTTCTTGCATTTGAAATCTAATACAATTAATAGACCTTGTGGACAGGCTGTACCTGAACTGCTTATCTCTCAGGCATATTGCTTTTTGAGAACTGTGAGATATAATGGAGAAATGTAATTCAAGAACTCTCTTAATTAGATTATTGTGCCTCAATGCCAATTAGGCCTGATTAATTCAATACAAGTCATGTCTCCATTTGAGTGAAAGATACTCTTAATTGGTGCAGTAAATTTTGCCTTGCCATTGCTTCAATTTGAAAGGAGGTTTGAATATTCAACCTTGTGTATTGTCATCCATGGTCAACAGAAGAAAAAACGGCATGTTTCTCATCTTTTTTAAAAATTAAATGTAAAATATGGGTTTTTTTTCTATCCTGTATACAAAGCAAAAACAAAACTAAATATATTCTATGGGTTAATGGGTTTAGTTTTGTTGGCCAGGGACAAGAGCTTCATTTGTGTGTTCTTGCCCTTCATCTCATGACCAGGTGACACCAGGCAAGACCTTTAGAAAGGGAAGGATACCATGGTAAGCTCCATTGGCAGTGTGTGTGGGTGTCTTTTGTGGACCTTTGACAGAAGAAACCCTGGCAAAGGAATAGAGAAGATGAGAGAAGGTTGTCTTTGATGATGTCGAGTAGGAGAGCACAGTTTCATCATGAACAAATGAAACTCGCTTTACAATGAGGCAAGGGAAACTGGTGTGTGTGAATTTGTGTGATTTAAATTTAATTAAACAGATTTTTTATGGAGATACAACAATCATGATTTTAACAGGGTTTAACATGTAATATTTAAAGTTAGCATCCTTTAAATATCCTACTTTCATGAATACTTTTAAGAAGTTTTACAAAAGTCTGGCATCAACCAACGTATGTTTACAGATGGCAAGTAGCTGCGGGATTTCTCAGAAACAGAATGCCTATGTTTCCATTAATTACCTACACAAGCCCTGCCTGTGGTTCAAATAGCGGTGCACAAAATAACCATGAATATTGTGACGATAAGCTTAATAAAGATGAAAAATATAATTACTCAATATCAGGGTAATAACCTCCTGTTCACAATTTTAGGTTCACAGTTCTGCCTATTTGCCTGATTGGAAATTAGAAATTCATAGAAAATCACAGTTTTTGTAATCAGAAATAATTGGTATGTTACACCACTGTCTGACTTATGGATATAGGGACTACTTATACCATAGAGATCTGTCTCAAGATATGTTGGCTTTAATTTCATCTTCTCTGGCTTGATTGTTTCATATTGTTTTCTTTGGTTCTCTCATACTAAGAGAGTTCCCCCTCTGCTCTTAAGTGTTGTTTATGTTTTGTTTATACGGTTCGCAAAGCCTCCCACTGCTTTCCGGAATGCTGTTGGGTTGGAATAGCTTTTGAATCCTTTGTTTACGGATTTGCCAATGATTTGTGTGAAATGAAAATGTTACTGTGATTGTCAAAATTTGGACAATCTAGTTGTAAGGAGAACAGCACACTTGCACATCTTTCAAATACTGCCATATGTAGGGGAGGCCAGTGATTACTGTAATGCTCTGTACATGTTTAACTGGTAATAATAATTATAATAATGTTAAGGTCAAGCTAGTATTAGTACAAGCTAGGATTGTTGTATATTTACTTACACCAGTATAAACACATAAAATATAATAGATATGATAAAGCTATGTAATTTATGGTTACATATACAGTAGCACATATAGCTATAGATGTTTAGATATAGAGGCACATACACATAGATGTTTTAAAATTACCATCAGCCTTAATGAGTTTCTGATTTAATTGCATCTAACTCAGCAGTACAACTGCTGACTATCAAAGACAACTGAGAAAACATTTTAAAGCTTAAGGCTAATCATTTTCTAAATGTGTGGAAACCAAAAAGTGCCACAATTATACACACAAACATTGCCCAAAGCATTTGTTTCTTGACATTTTACTGGTCTGACAATGCCCTTCAATTTATTGACATGGTTAAACTCCATGTGCCATTATATTCACAAGCATTTTGTGAGCTGGCCTTATTAAACTTTTAAGAGAAAGAGCAATATTTTAAATATTAAATATTACATTTTTCCACAGCAGTCAATGTCTTGGGTCAAACCTGCAGGGTAAACCTGTAAGGTAAGGTATGCACATGTCTCAACTCTCTGCTTGCATCTTTTATTGAGGTCAACTGCAGATTCTGGAAAAGGAATTGCTAGTGTGTAACTCTAACACCAACTGTTGTGGCGAAGAGAAGTGGCCATTTTTATGTTCTCTTCAAAGTGATTTAGGTCGCCTTTGCCTTTGAGAAGTTTTATAACTGAAGCTATAGGTTAGAAATATTACATCTTTTATCTATTATCCACAGCTTCCAGTACAGGCCTCAAAGCTACAACTCAATACAAGTATTTCTCCTGTTCTGAGATACTGCGTCTATTTTTGTTTTTCACACTGATTTGTTAGTCAATATAGGGACGTGTTCTTGGATTCATGGAAAGAAAACTTTCTGATTTTGATATTCTTACTTTTATTTGGAATGTTATTTGAGAATGAATTATTTAATAAGCTTTAGAATTCTAAATGTAAGCTTTCAAAGTCAATTGCCAAAAGATGGTAAACCACTTGAGTGGCAAAGCGAATTCTCCTGCTGAGCTTCATTCTGTTTTCCTTCTCTTCTGTTAACCTGAAACCCTCACAGACTTTCTTAGTTTTAATGTGCTGCCTACAGAGTTATGATAGCACAGTAAAATAGCTAAATAGCAATAGCCACAGACTGTAAATGTGTGGACTTCCATTAGAGGACAGACAGGGATACACTGAAATATCAATTACACTTATGGCAACTCAGAGCAACGTAATCTTTATTAACAGACAGATGATAGGCTTAATTCAGGACATCTGCTCTGTGTACTGAAGAACCCACAGTAGTTAAGGTTATTCCATCCCATCTGAAAGAAGAGCCCTCCCTCTTGAACAGAATCCCAAATTACCAATGGAGTGAAAGTTTGACTGTTTGGCTCCCAGTAAGAAAGTCTTCTACTTTGTGTGGGAGAAGGTTTCCGAAGGAGATTATCTTTGGTCCAGCTGCAGGCATGGAAAGCAACACTTACTTCAGCAGTCAACAAGTCCTTTGCAAAGATGTGAGTCTTTAATGTATTTTACATATTTTTTCATTAGAAGATTCTCTTTGATTACTATTTGGAAAGTAACCAAAGGAAATATAATTTTCTTGCTTTCAAAGTACTAAAAAAAAATTCAGTCAAGTGAATCTCTATTTTATTTTTAAATAGTTTTAAATTGCTTGTGTTGCGATATGTGACAGTCAGATAGGGTGAAAAAATTGGGGAGGGGGTCAGTTTTTATCTTACACTCAGTGCCTTTTCTCCAGCTGGGTGTCATACTCCACAGCTGTGAGCCTAGACATTTACCACTGTTCAAATTCTTCCACATGATTTACAATTAAACAATCAAGATCATTTTTATGGCTTTGTATATGCAATAGTAAGTCTGCTGTGCCACAAATCAAGTGGGTGTACTTCTTTTTAAAGGTAATGTATCACAACAAAGAATTATTGATACTTTGTTTTTCAGACTAGAGGTCAGTGATGATAAATACAGATTTAAGTCCACAACAGTGTATCATTTCTTTTAGAAAAAAAATTCAAAAATTATTTTCAAAAAACAGAATTTATTCTTTCTTTCTTTCAAATTGTGTATGGTATCTGTACTTTGTACTATCACCTTGCTTTCAGCTGGCATGCCTCTCTTAGTGTGTAAATATCACTCCCTTCTGCGCTTCCCTTCTTCCATCTGCCTCTCTCTTTCTGTGTTTCTCCCTTTGCCCTTCTTGCACTCTCTATCATCAGCAGGGGGCCCTCGGCTCACTTCATCACTATAGACTCATGCTCAATCCTGCTACAGCAGAATTGCCTCACTGATTCTTAACCTTAAACTGGTTTAATACTGTTTTGCTGGCAGCCGTCTGTGTATTTTCAGAAACATTTATATTCTGAGCAGATGGAACTTTGTCCTCCAGTTAAATTTCCACTGCTTATGCAACCCCTGGATTCCAGCACTGTCTCTATTGACATTTTTGCTTAATGGAATGGGAAATTCTTCTTTAGAGGAATTTGGGGCTTCTTTAATTGTTTGTTCTCTTGTTTCTCAAAATGGATAGTGAGAGGGTTTGTGCCTTAATGTTTTTAAAAGTGCATTCATGACAAATTCCTGAGGCAAAACTATCATATTTTTATTTGTGCACATTTTTGAGGAAAACCTGTTTTAAAATTCATTCTGTCTTGAGTCAAGGGGTTTATATCCTGCTACTCCTCAAAATTAACTTGCTCATTATATGCTGACTTATAAAAGTAAAAAAAAGATACTGCTTTTAATTTAAATTCTACATAATATCATTTTATTATGTCAGAAAAAAAAACACAGAGTGATGTGAGACATAAAACTAGTGCACAGTGTAGGAGACTGATTTATATAAGTAACGGTCAAATATACAGTTTAGTGGTCATTAAACAAAAAATATTTGACTGCAGAATGTCACGACTCATGTTCATTTAAAGACTACAAAAAAGTCAGCCCACCACCTCCCAAACCACAACACACAGTACTAATATAATTGGCCAAACACTGAATAAATGGTGGAATTTTATGGGATTGTAAACTGGTTGAAAAGTCCCTTTGTTAGATTGTTAGATTAAATGCAATCACAGGAGTCACCGTGGCTTTTCTGTTTTTATAAGCTTCTCTTTCAGCAAGAGATGTCGCTAATTGAAGCAAGTTCTTCCACATTCATAATTCTGATTGGCCGTGTCCTAAGAGATAGTGGCGCACACCACTGTGAATAGTGAGCTTTTGGGCTCTCGCACACGGAACTCAGCTGGAGCAAAAGCCTCCTTTATTAATTTGTGGCCCTAAGCTCTGGGAATTTATTTGAACAGGCGAAATTTTAATTTGGGACAATTTTAATAAATGTGACCTTTTGTTCCATCTCTAAAGTATTAAAAGTGCCCATGTGATTATTTCTTTCCTAGCAGAGTGCTATGGTGCAATACGTCCAATGTGTGAAACCTTTACATGGCAACCCTCTATATAAATATACAAAAGAACAGTCATTTAAGTTTTGTTTCCAGGTTGAGCTCGGGAAGGAAAAGAAGAAAAAGGCCAGGTATCACACTTACCAGTGTGCTGCCTTAATAATGAGTGTGGTGTTCCTTATACTGGCCCTCTGCATCTTCAGCCTGAGATACATATGGAGCCCAAGTCCTGCGAAGGTAAGAGGAATTAAAAACTCCTGTGGAGGCTGGGAGATATTAGTGAGAATGGTGCATGACTACAAATTAATTAGAAAATGATTAGAATAACAATCGTGCAATGGAAATGAAAGACACAGAGACATCTGCACACACTATTGAGCAGTCTTGGAACTGACTGAATCCAATCTTGATTTCCCTGGAATGAACAATAACATCACACAGTTGGAGAAAACAGCAGAATGAATAGATGAATACACTGTGAGTTTTTTTGTAATAAGTTTGCTGAAATAATTAGAACTGCAAAATATAGATATTATTCATAGTTCCAAAATTTTTGTTGATGCGCAGAAATGGACAGTGGGTAAGTAATTGCAAATACTGGCCTGTCAACAAATGAACAAATAAACCTTATGCTTCAGTATTCTATATTATGTATAAAGTCCCCCGGAGGATACAGGCCTTTAACAGTTTAACAGCCGATTCTTTTAGCACATTTGCTGAGACTACACTTAGACAGCCTAATTTCTGCCTCAGATATTTCATGTTCCTGCTTGAGAAGTCATGAAAGAAGGACTGATGATTCTCACAGGGCATGTAATGGATTTAATGACACTGGAAGTCTGGGGCTGTAGAGATTTGGAATAAGTGCTCACAATCTTGAACTGCTGTGGTCTACTAAGTTGGGGCCGTACAAACGCTGATATCTGGCAATAAGTGCTATAATGGTACTTTAAAACACAATGATATGACTAACCGTTAGGAGATCTTTTAGTACAGCAGTACAGGGGAGATATTAAGCAAGTGGTGTGTGTGTGTGTGTGTGTGTGTGTGTGTGTGTGTACACAGCAGCAAGTGCTGACACCACAATGAAACCTAGATGAAAACCTAAACTATTGCTGCTTTAGGCATCACAATTTTGCAGCTTAGATATGAATATTTCAAAACAACACTTCATATTTTATAAGCCCCGCCTCCTCTTATATAGACTTGTAGGTAGTAAGTGTTTATCACTTTGCTTATTGTGCTAGAGAAGACATCATCAATTATTCCTATGCTCTTAAAGGTATAGCACCAGCCAAACTAATTAGAAGTCAATACATCAATACAGCAGGATATTGTCTTTGCCAATCCCTCCATGTGGCAGCAGGGACAGGCAAAGTGGTCTCTTGTGTCTAGGTTTGCATAAACTGCCATGGAAAGGTAATTTGCTCACCATATTGTATTTCAATATGACATGGTAACCGCTTGGGAACTTCTTTTAATTACTTACAAACATATGTTGTTACAGAATCCCAGGGAAGATGAAGTATTTGTCATCATTCTCTCATCATTCGCTACTATGTGTTTAAGTGTGCAAGGTGTGTGTGTGTTTAACTGTGTGTTTGTCAATGTGTTGTCCAATTCCTCTCTTGGCTCCCAACAGTGCCACCATGTTTATCATGTCCTAATTATTGTTCTCCTCAGTTCCTCTGGGATTAGATACCTGCCATATCAAGTAATACAACCAAATTTTATATATAAAAGTAGAAAAAATATAAAAGCACATGAGTTAAAATTTGCAAATAAAATGGAGAATTTCATCAACTCTCACCTTATTAATACCTCTGTCACACACAGAACTCAGAAAAGCATTAAGGTCCTGCTCCTGGACCCCCTACCCCTAAACACACATGAAAAATTACTATACCCATGTTTGCTATTAATGAAAATACATGATAAGAATACAATTAAATAATAAAAATTAAATAAAGCTTTTTGGGTCAATTGACTTTTTAATTAATTAAAATTGCCATTCAACTGCATTATCAGTGGATACATTGCAGCTAAGTGTCTTTTATTTAGTCATTTGCCATGGATTACATTAGCAATGCACAATTTTTTTAGCTATATATTCAGAATAACACTATTCTTCTGGGCTTGGTAGATATAGACCAGATTTGCAGTGTTAAAATGGTATAATCTATTTTGTGACCTTTTAAATGCTAAAAATCTATTGTCTTGGTAAGTAACTGTAGCTTGACAGAGGTGTCACAACTACACACATGAAGCAGACAATCTGTTTTTCTCACAGTCTGTTTCTTTCTCACTTATTGACTATCTTATCAAGTCTGAACCACCGGTGTCTGTCATATTGGCCAAAGTGTCAGACAACATCTCGAACAGCTCACATGCACAGCAGTGGAGAGGGGCTGTGAAATTGCCTTTGCCACACGTATGTCAAGCTTACCAGACGTGCCCCCATTATTCAAGCTGAAATTACCTCACTCTCCTTGTTGCCATGTTGTGTTTGTAAGGCAGTCTCCCAAAATGTGCCCCCAACTGCCTCTTAAGGAATTCTGTGTGCGGATTCTATCCTAATGAACACAGCTGCACCTGCTCTCTAGTAACAGTGGCAGGTGCTGGGCAATAAACGCCCCTCCCCCAAGCTGGTTTGTTTACAGGTTGTGTCCTGCAATTGGCCTTTTCCAGCTGTACCACTGCTAGACTGTCAGGTTGTTCTCACAGGAGACACAGATAGACTTCAGGAAGCAATGACAGCCGTGATGTTTGTTTTCTGTCTGATGTGAGGAAAAACGCTCCTAAAATACTCAATCTCTGATTGCCCTCTTCTCACTTTATGTGTATGATTGGAAATTCCTCAGGTCTTCATATCCTGGAGGACAATCATTACAGTAATGAGGCAGATGGGCCAATCAGAACAGGTGCTTTTGAAACCCCCTACAGAGATGTGGTGCTTTTGGTCTGCAGTCTTTTCTTATTTCACTTATTTCATCACATTAATTTACTCACTTACGGGCTGATGCAACAGTCTCTAACCTCCACCTGGATGAAACAAACTGTTCCCTTGTAAAGTAGCGGCAAGGGAACAGAGCAGAATCAGTTCCATCCAGTCGGGCTCTCAGGTGGATTTCAAATGCCTTTGGAAAAGTGTTTGAGAGGCATTAGAAGTGTTACTTCCATTGTGTCATTTTTTAATATGTTATCTGGTGTTCTCCATCACTGATCTTAAATTCCTATGAACAAGAAACCTTAGATACTGCGACATGACAAATGTAATATATGTTGTAGTCATTTTTTAAGCTGTGATGTATACTAGGATGTTGTGCAAAAATACATCCCAAAATTTACATTCAAAGGCAGAACAGAAGAAAAATGAAATAACAAAACTTTAAACTAAAGTTTAAGAATTATGTATATATTTTATGTATATAGACAGTTTTAGTCACTGTATTAAATATATTTTAAATGAAAGTATCCACATCATAAATCATGGGTGCACTATCTGCTCGACTCACTCAGAAATTATTTTTAGCCATATTCAAAAATAAATAATGAACTGAAAGAATGCAAGTACATGTATTGTCTCCAAAAAGCAGGTTGTTTAGATAGACATGGACATTTGGTGCAGGTGCAAATGCTGAAATTACATACATAGAACAATGTTCTTGTACATGCCTATAAATCTCTTCTGAAAGAGAAATCTGTTCTCTTTCTCTTGCACAATTTGGATTCTGATTGAGCTTTCAAATCCTGTTCTACACATGGTGCTGTGAACTCATCCTGTCACAGAGCTTTCTCACATATAAGGAAGAGAGCCAATTTCATCAGATTAACACCATCCAGATCCACAGAATGTGACTCATTATTTCAAATGGATTAAGGGTTAAAACTGTTAGCTAGAAAAGGAGTTAAATTCTCAGTCATTGAGATGTGGGTGGGGTGCAGTAATTGAGATGAATCTCCCATCTTGACATTAGACCAGTGTCTGAAATATAAACGAGACTGGGGCTAGCTGTCATACATTCTTTGCTTTATTGCATGTATGCTAGGGTAACTTTATGTTAAAGTCCATTTCTATACAGGTGTAAATATAGATTCACACTGCATGGGGTAAGTTGTCACAACATGCCATTGAACAGCTTATTATTGGCTTTTCAGAATTAAACATTTATGAAACACAAGCCAATGTTTTGGCTAACAAAATTCTGCTAAAAAATACATTTAAAACGTGGCATTTAAAACGTGGCAACCTGACCTGACATTTATGGAAAATTCCCTTGTCAAAACACAATAAAACTTTACACGTCTATCTTAATTATATAGTTGACCCTTTCCCGAATTCATGCTAGTGTTTATCAATTATTTAAGCAAGAGCAATAAAAAATTAAATGATACTATAGGAAGTTTAGTTTTAATGCTGTAAATTTTAAACTAGGAGTTTGAAAACAAAATACAAAACCAGTGCTAGAGAAAACATGCATTTGTATAACTTTCTGTGTAATTCTTGTTAGTTTTCTATAATTTAGAAAACTAAAAAGCTTATAACAGGGCTAAGTCACCCGACTGGCATTACTGCAATTCACTAGTTGCTGCTTTGTTACTTCAATCAAAGGTAATTTTCCAGCATCTCTTGCCCAGTACATGTGTGTTTGTTAGTCAAGCAGGGCTAATCGACCTTTGGGAGGATCCTGCTTGATTCAGTGATAAAATATTAAACACAGAGATGATTGACATCTGCAAGTGGGGGCTGATTGATTTCCAATTAGAGAAGCAATGCATGCAAAGTATTGACCTGCATTCTGGTTGGAGGTTGGCATGTAGTTAATAATTATGTCTTAAATCATTAACATCGAAATTATAGTATAAAATGTTGTATGTAATAAAAACAACATTTTCCTGGCAGACAAAAGCATGCCACAAAACTGACAACATCAAAGATGAAGATTGTCTCAGTGTGTTAATAAAACAACAAGTGGTCAGTCTTTTTGATTTGACATAATATCAATCTCACCAACAACCACCTTGAAATTGGTCAGTGCATAATTTATCTCTTAAACAAAAGTTACATATGAGGCAACCTGCCACTATTTCAATGAAATCAAGAACAAGCACATACTGTGAACTTAATTCCTTATTCTTGTTTAATATAAGCTTAATTAATAGGCTTTGTTCAACCTTTGTTCAATGGCACAAAAGGTTCCAACCACACTAGGCAGACAGTTTGTAACTGGCCATTAGTGGCAACAATCACATCCTAAAGCTTGTTCTTATACAGGAAATGAAATCAAGCAATGCCGTAGGTGTGGCATTTTTATCTAAATCTTAAGTAGATTTTCATTTCAAGCAGTCCAAAAAAGACATACACATATACAGTACACACAAATAAAAAATATTTCTGATTAAAAACTGACTATTATAATATGTAAATAAATGCCAGTAAAACAAGGCTAAATACATAGGACTTCATTGATTAAATGTCTTTTCTCTTGTCATTTACCACAGAGGTTTCTGATGGGGGAAAAGTTATATTTTTTTTAAATAGCAGAGAAAAATGCCTTGTTGATTTTTTCCACAAGTTGCTAGAATGTGAAATAATTTTCATCAGCAAAGTGGAGTTCATTCTTCTACTAATGACACAAAGTCTGTAACAACGGCAAACATAGGGTTGATTCGCTCATGCTGTACCTGGCTCTATAATTTTGCTCTCTGCTTATAGAGGCATTGACTGTGCACAGCGAAATCAAGTCAATTTAGCTCTTGAGAGAAAGTAATTTAAAACTCCTTAGACAGTGTCGTTATTTGCAGTAAACAGAGATGTATTCCACACACCAAGGTTATAACTGAATACTGCTCTCCTAAAAGCTGGGCCAAGGGTATTAGCTCTTTTTAAAAAAAAAGCGTCGATTATGCTTTGAAACTCTACATCATTTAATAACTCGGCATGCCATTTAAAGAATTTAATGGGGCAAAATGATGAAACATTCAATGATATCTGATTACATTGGGAATATATAAAATAGCTGCACACGTGTATAATACATTACATAAACTGCATGTTAAAGCGACATTCAGGGAGCTTTCCGCCTCCTTATCCACTTCAAATCCTCAGTCAGTGAGAGACTTTGTGTATTTTGCTGCTGTTAAGTTCAAAGCTATCTTTGCCTTTAAAACTTTTTCGTGTTGACACAACCCCTTTCAAGCACTAAACTTGCTTAAATTTGCACCCAATTTGCTCTGCACGATACCAGAAAAAACTAGCTGCAGACGTATATGCGAGCCAATAGGGAGGAAGAAATGCTATTCTGTGGAGCACAAAAACCAACACTTAATCACAACACTGCAGAGATTCAGGCTGGATATGCTGTGTCAGGCCAAGCAGAGTCAATATAAGAAAAATCATTAGGTGGTTATTACTGAAGCATAAAACACATACATGAAAGGTAAATGCAGTTATTGACATTGTATCTGTGTGGTTGTGTATTTGATCATGAAAATTAAACACGGTTGTTCTAAACAAACCGTATTTTACTGAACGCATACATCACATCATGTAGCATGATTTTACTATAGAAGCGTTAACTGTAATAATATTGGCATTTTGGCAGAAACGTTACAGATTCATTGCCAAACAGCCATCTGTAAAATAAGAGAATATCCCTTATTTTTATTACAAACACTACAGGTGTTGTTAGTCTCAAAACCGGGACTTTTTCATAGCAAATACAGTAGTTTTATAGCGTATTGTTACACTATAAACACCGTAATGAGAGGTCATGCGTGTTTTTACTTGTTACTATGAACAAGTAAAATAGTACTTTTTGTACAAAATTGTACTATAGCACAAATAGCACAATGTAACGTAGTGGTTACTATGCAAAAAATTAAGTACAAAAGGATTGTCCTTTGAGAATATGTTGGTTCATTTATTGGCTAATTTGAGAGCTTAAGATAATAACTTGAACTTTAACTTGAAATACTCTGTTGCAGGCTTCAGATTGTTATTCTGTGCAATACTAAGCGGGAAGCCCACATGATCCTTCACATCACAGCTTTTGGCTCATTTACATTTAAAGCTTTAGTGAGTATCTACACGAGAGCTTGGCAAGCTTTGGTTCCCTTCTTTATGTAGAACTATGTCTGTGCACAGCCTCACTCCACATAATCTTCAGCTAGGCTTTGGAGACCAAAATAAACTGCTGCCCCTTCATTCACCCAAGGCAAGAGCTCAGAGAGTTGAACATTGTTACTATGTGAGCGATGCATTATGACTCCCATCACTGGGGCTTTGAGACTCCAGTAATGCCTGACAAAAACACTTTAAGAGCAAAGCAGAGTGATTCTAAGGCTCTTTCTGGTCTCATTGCCTGCCTCGGGTCTCCCTGCTTGCCACATTGCAGGATTGCGTGTCAGATAAGTAATATTCTTCTTTTAAGTGAATGGTCCCTATGAGATCCATTTTGAGCAAAGTGAAGTTTACAAAAGAAATGCTTTTAGGAAGGAAATGATGTTGTCCAACACTGATTTCCAGTCTCTACCAGAAATTGTTGAGCACTTTAACATTTCTCGTGAGGTAGCGGTCCAGTAAACACATCTGTTGGTTATTTTTCATTCAATTTTCATAACAATTAGTGAACTAAAATGGTCGCTCTCTCAGAAAACCTCTAGTTTCTGGACGCTAGTCAGTGGTTTTAAATGAAAACAGCTCTCTAATAGTTCTCTTCAGCCAAGCTATATTTCTGTTCTCATTAGCTGCTAATGCTGTTCATCAAATTATCCTGTGCATCTGAAAGCTTGAAAATGCACGAGCGTTTACTGGCAAGCTGTGTCTGAATGCCACTTAGCCACAGGAGTATTGAATGTCTTCAGTCAATTTAATCATTTTGAGTGAGTCTGAGTAACAATTAGGGTCACAGTGTCCTCTCTCTCTCTCTCTTTGCAGTAGAGGTGACATCCTTTGTGGCTAGATGGCTCTGATGGTTCCTCAATGGGCATTTAGCTCTATATTTGGCCGTGTGAAATATGTTTTACATTCACAAAGTACCAGAGTGTGCCAGTATTATGAGCAACCTTTGATGAATATTTCATGCAGTATGCCGTGTCCTATTATGACAGAAGATTGACCTGCATTCTTACACTGCAAAGCCATTCAGAAGAACAATCAATTACAGGAATCATTGTTTTTTCGCATGGGTAGCAAGTCACTCAAAACAAAGCTTGCCTGCAAAGTGGAAAAACAGGCAGATAAAGTACAAGGGCTTTCCAGAATTCTTGGAAAAGGTCTTTTGTCAACTCTTGTATTTATTTATAAATTTTACTTCAGTTGTTTCCACCCTTCAGCACAGAGATATCAATCACAGTGAGCTGAAGCTCGGGAGTGTTGCATCACCCAATGTCCTGAAAATGTTCTTTCGTCCTGTTAAAAAAGGCTTCCGTTATTTCCTTTGAGATAACTGTTGGAAGCTACAGTTTGTAGGTAAAAACAATGTCTGAGGAAGTTATATACCAAAAAATATTCAAATATAAAGGTGTGATCTCTTTACCCAATTTGAAACCTGTCAACTCCACAACTGAGCCAAAATATAACAAAATCACATGTTGTACACTTCTGAAATCACTTTATCTTCCAAGTTATCCCAGACAAGTGAGAGTTAACCCAACGACATGAAACAAATCCTAGTGAAGGAGGGTATTAAATGGCATTGGGGTTATTTGTTGATTTTTAACACATCATAAAAGCAAACAATGATTCAAACCACAATGTCCCAGTCCCTGAGCTTGCCTTACAAATGCGTGCTGACTAGGGAGAAAGCGCAATTGCTCCCAATGCTCCACGGTTCCCCTCCCTTCTGAACATAGCTTTATTACCCGCATAGTAGCTCACATCAAAGTGATTTATCGCCAGTGAGAGCTCAAGTTGTTTAAAATGGCTGGTGCGATTAGTCATGTATGCATTGGCTCTGAAGAAAGGGAGTAGGGCAAATTAAAAGCAGCCACAGATGCAAGTCAACCACGGCAAGGTGGTCATACGTGGTAAACGATAGAGAGTCACAGGGGACCCAGGCACAGAAAGTGGGTCATTACGCTCCCCTTGCTACAGAAGGGGAGAGGTGAAGCGGTGTATTGAGACCCTTGCCTGTGAAGGAATTCTTAGTGAACCTTTGGCATATAAATATGAGAGAAATGAGCTTGCGCCTCTCAAACAATTGCTTGTTGAAATTCCTCTATAATGCCATGCAATTATGCATTTAAAATTCCACAGGGAGTCCGCTTCTATTTAGAGATCTATAAAGAGGCATTTTAGTCAATTTAACAATTCACACTGTCTTTCTTCTAGGATGTGAATTATAGCAGGTAATTACATTTGTATTGCTGGCATCACAGCTAACAGTAAGAAATATGTTCTGCATTATTGCATCACTCTGTGTGCACTAATGTGATTTGTATTGTTGAGCGCCAACACTTGCTATTGTTTATATTTGTTGGGAACATTAAACGCAGCTAGTTATAGACAAGGAGTGATTCATACCCTTTCTGTTCTGCAGACAAAATGTCTGCAAGGGACCCTATTTCTCTTTCTAGCAATGCCCGCTGTGGCTTTTTGGCAAAACAAATGTTGATTCCAACTCTACTGTTGACAAGGCTATAATAAGAACTCAAAGAGGCACAAAAGGGTCCTAGAAAACATGATGCCGTTAGCCCTCTCTTTACTTTTCCTTATATAGCTCTAATTAAACATCCCATAATAACAAGCCTGTATATGTACCCGGCATGTGTTCCAAAATCTCATCACATGTAGCCATTACTTTTAGATCTGCCTTCATGCTTGGCCTTTCATTTGAACAAATAAGACCTTTGGGTTAGCGTTGCTGCTAGGTTACAAATCTATTGAGACTGTGGAAACAACTATAGATTGATACAGACCTGCTACATTCTGAAGTATTTCTAAAATGATAAAATATAACCTGACAAGAAAAATGGATGTTGAAAAAGCACTTGAGGGATAAATTCCTTGAGGGATAAATGTCACCCAGTAATTCTGTACTAGCTAGTGACCGTTGTTATCCCATTTTCAAAACTAGCGTCTGTTGAGAACAACCGCTTGTCTTTATTGGACAAGTCCAGATGCTGCATTAAAGGCATCTGGCAGCCCTGAAAGCATTCTCTTTCCATCTATCTTAACTGTAATGGTCATAACACTTGACAAGTCTTGTCTTCAGTGTCTGCTTCCGTAATTTCTTTGTATCAGAACAGCCAAAACTCATATTTGTCTTTGTACCCACACCAAACACAAACACTGTAGTAGTCTACAGTAATACTGAGGCTTTTGAATAAAATAAATGGAACTGGAACAACATTTGCATTTCACAGAGATGAATGGGTGATGGAAATGAGCCCACTGTTATTTGCACCATTCAATACAGATAAAATAGAGTCAGACCAGATCAGGGCTATAATGAAGAGCCCATCAATGGGCGATTGTTATCCTTAGCACACACTGAAATGAGAATATAATTTAACTCCCAGAATAATAAGCATGCAGTAATAAGCTCACACAGTGGATTTTGACATGCGTTGGCCACATGTGAAAGCCATTTACACTGCTGTGTCTAACTGCTCTGGAAAAGTTATTTCCTGAGGGGATCTTCATTTTACAGCAATATTCCTAGAATTTTGTTTCTTTCCTTTAGGGCGCCTCATTTTGTAGAGAATCAACCTTGTTTGGCTTTCATTACAGCTTATGCGCCCGTGTCTCTTCATCTTTTCGATGAGATGAAAGGCAAGCTGTCGATCGAATTAAGTGTCTTTAATTTTCCTAATGGCAAAAGAAACCAAAGTTGGGAGTTGTAGAAGTTTCAATGTTGCTCTGGGTGTTGTTTTTACAGTAGTGGTTGTGTTTATTTTCAATCTGTAAGAAAAAGTACTACTTGTTCACAAGAAAATGTGGAAAAAGAGATAGGAAAGTCAGAGGAAGGGAAAAAAGGCTCTCATAACAACATTTCAACAGGGAGCTCAACCCCAGGGAGGAATTTGCTCTGCTCATGTGACTACCCATGTGAATAGTAGTTGTTAAATCATCATTCGTGGGTGTGCAGGGTGTGTGTGGAGAGCAGGGTTGCTGGAGAGAGGCAGTTGGAGGAGGACTGCAAACCATGCAGATAATTCACAAAACAGGTTTCTGATGGCTTATTGCAACCCAACCAGAGCTGAAGCTCTCCCTTTAAAACCTACAGCTGTACTGATATGTCCAGCATAAAACTAATATATTTCAACACCAACTGAAAACCAGTTAGTGTATATTTCTTTGGGTGGCATCTGTCAGCATCCATCTGTCTGATAGATTTTTTTACTCGGCTTGTACACCCAGAACGAGCAACCCATAAACAACAGAAATAAAATAACAATTCTGAGTGGAATATGGATATTTGGAGACACACTGTGAAAAACAACTCAATTACCCAGGTTTATCACACTCCTCGGCTGCTGTGTGGTAAGTGCTAAGCAGAAAGGCTGCCTGTAGGATAACTTGCCCTAATATGGCAGTCAGGTTGACCCTGGTATCTGTCAGACCCTTTCTCTAGGATGCAAGCGAAGCCATTGTTTCAGTTCTGAATGACAGCTGTCGCATTGCACTCTAACGGGCGGTCATATCGCTAGGCCCTGAAGGACAACACAGGGACATGCTGTCATGAGCATGCCAGCCTCTCTTCTCTACTCACCTGTGACAGTGTCTGGACAACCCCTCAGGGGACTGGTAGGGCTTGATGATGTAAACCACTCTTAAACTTTATTGGCTTTCTTGTCTGTTATTAATTCTCCATAGAGTGGGTCTCTCCTGAGAGGCTCTGTACCAGGTGAGGGCCACCTTAGAGATCAGACATCTAGAAGATGAAAAGAAGTAAACAAGGGAACTCTGAAAACTCCTCCATATGTTATCTGTCACAAATCCTCCAAGTATATTAAAGCCAGGTGGCATCAATGGGAAGCAGATTACTGGGCAATCTAATTGAATTCTGAATACCTATGGTATGATAAAAGCCATCTTCTGTGGTGATCACATGACATACTTGGAAAAAATGTAAACAAAAACAGTGATTCTCAAATGCCTCTTTTATGAAAGTAATGAGTTTGGCAGGAATTGAGAGCTCAAGGTCTAGGCACTAGGGAAGATTTTAACAATATATTTTGAGCAGACCCTGAACCTGCCCGTACATTCTTATGATCTCCTAGGGATACAGTATTACATTTTCTGTGTTGTGTAATACAGCACTCTGTTTTGATACCAACTAAACAAATCAATACTGTGGAAAAAATGTCAGGGAAATATGGACATTCAGTACAAGATATTTTGAATGTATTTCAAAACAGTTTTAAAAACTAATACATCTAGTTTAAAGCTTGAAAGTTTCAGTTCCCTTCCATTATTGTAACACTATTATTGCGTGGAAATGAGCAAACAGTTGATTCTTCAAAATTTCATATGGGTTTGGAATGACATGAAGGTAGTAAATGGTGACAGAAACTACATGTGAAATATTCCTTTAAAAAGTAATATTTAAACCAGACAGGCAATATTTAAACCCAGCATGGTCACCCTAGACTTATTGAGTCTATGATGTTTTAAAAAGCAAACTCTATGACAAATCAATGCAATGCTCAAGGTACTCTTGTGATAGATGTATATTCACTAATGAATACATTTCTTCTTCCTTTTCACCTTGAAATGAGTACACTGCCGTACTGGCAGAGAGCTAATTTACTTTCATTATCATCATTTCTTTGTAACATACAGATCCTTTTATATGCTAGGGTAGCTCTGTGCTTGATGAGAAAGCAAGAAGACATAGAACTGAGTTGGGTTAAACCTGGTCAAGAGAACGTCTTGTGAGGTTTGTCCTGATCCAGCAGAGCAGCTGCAATACAGAGAAATATCGGTAAAGCTTAGTGATTTCAGTCAAAAAGAAGGTCTGCAGTCGCTTCAGCTCGCATCAACAGATGTTCTCGATTTACTATGAATATAAACGGTCATACATCAACAACATTAGTCCTTCAGACCACAAAAATAAATCATAATTTTAAATTATTTTTATAATAAATGAATAAATGATTTTATACCAGCATTATATTTCTGCACTTGAATAGAAATTGCCATTCAAAGCTATTGTAAAATGATGCTAAACATTTATATTAATGCACCAAGCGGACATGTTACTTAGCAACTGAAAACAGCCTGCAGTTAGTATAATGAACTTTATTACTGCTTATTGAACATTGAAGAACACCTCTTACCTGTGATAAAATCACTTTAATGCACAGCCCCTCGTGGCTTATTGCTTTTAATATTTTATTCACCTCAGATCACATGGTAGTAAAATCATTTCTGCTATTATCTGGTATTAAATATCTTCCTTTCTGTATACAGATGAATACAGATTCAGAGTCATGCTAAAGTTACTTTCAAGCTAATTTCAATACATTACAGCCCTCCGCAAAAGCGCAGAAAAACAAGTCAATATTAAATGATGTGTTTACTGCTCTGTGCGGCACTGCATAAAACACTTTAATAATCAGAAAACACGTTGATTTGTGACATTAATCTTAATGTAGTATTATATTTGCACGTGTGTATGCATCTTTTGCCTTATGTCTAAGCAAAACATATTACTCAGAATCTCTACTGAGAAGGATGAGGGTGATATCAGCAATGTAATTTCTCATCATAACACAGCACACACATAAATATTAATAGCAGGGTTTTTGGCTGGTGGGCATGGATCATTTTTATAGACAGAAGAGATCCACCCATGCATGCCCAAAAACAGCATTTAAGGAGAAACGAGATAAACAGCGGCGCTGCAAGGTAATGCTTCCCAGACCTCAGACAATCAAACAAATCAGACATTTGTTGAGTCTTCTTAAAACAAACTTACATACAGACTAAAGGCAACTGCCAAATCTCATTCCTTAAGAGAGGCTTTAGTCATGCTGGCTGTGAGTCCAAACAACCATGCACACTGACTACCTTTGACAGAGGTATGACTCTTACTTTAATAAGAAATACAGACAGATTCCTACTGTGTGTTCATGAAAAGAGGTCATTGTATCAGGTATCCGAGGTCAAGCATCATTCTGTCACTTTAAACAATCCAATATGAAGTATTGCAGAAAAACGGACTTAAAAACATACAAACACAGTGTCCCCTTAAAGTATTTGGACCCCATTTAATAATACATGAATGCCATAGTGCCACATAACAAAATATCAAACCAAATGGCATTTATTTATTTAAAAGTCAGCACAAGTGTACCTTGATGAAAAGGAATGTTTCATCAAAGTTTTAAATGTTAAAGCAATAGTTATACAACAGTTACACAACAGTTCTGTAATTCTCTAAGTAATGTTCCAAGACTGATGATTGTGTTGTGACAGCACTGGGATGTTTGTTTGCTCGTATATGTTCACCACTTACTGATAGGCTGCTGGTCAGTGGCGTTGCTTGGCAACATGCAATTGTTTATGGTTTACCTTTGTTTAAAACTATTTATGTTAGAAAAGCAAAACATTTACACTGTCCATATCGTCAAAAATGTAAGTTACTGTAAGTTCCTGTGGTTACTCTGCTCTAATGAATACCTTATATCCAATCAAAATGACCTTGAGACCAGATGGTTAAAAAGAAATTACAAAATGGATAATGCAATGCATGGAAATATATGCCTTCATGTGTATGTGTCAATATCAGCTGAATTTTTCATTCAATTTTATTGTCTCACACACGAGGCTGCTGCAGATTCTAACATTCCAGTCGTGCCATGTTGTAAATTTAGACTGATAGGTTGCATGTGTCTCACAGGTATATGATCATCAATATAAAGCTGTTCTGGATGGGATGGAGACTGAAAGCCTGATGGAAATCCATCCAGCTGAACGCTTTGAGATGTTCAGGATGGGAAACGGCACAGATGAGGTCCTGGAGGTGCATGACTTCAATAACGTAAGGGCTTTTGACATACATGTGAAATATTTCCATTGTGATGTGAGTGATTTGGCTCGCATGCTCATGATCCAAGGCTCAGCCTAAGAACTGCTGGCAAAACATAGAGTACTTTTCTCTGTCTCAGACTGATGATATTGAATCTCTTGAAAATCACTGCGCTAAGCAAAAGGATCTACTGCAGTGACATCTCACGTCAACATTCGCACACACTTGTCGCTGGCCTCATCTTGTTCCTAAATTACTATGGTCAGTGGAGCAAAGCAACAAAAGAGATTAGTTTCATTCAAACCATTGCCATGGGAAACCACAAAACAAGTGAATAGGTAAAATCATTTAAATCACATGTTGATTCAAATGAAAAGGGAGTTAGAGCATCGAGTTCCCCTCCGCACTTCCTGTAACTTCTACTGACGGTTGGCTCAGACTTTGAAATTGATTTTTGTGAAGGATGTTGCAAGTCATTACACACACTAAAACTACAAACCACCTCCCTGCGGCTACGTCCCATGAATAAAAATGCAGAGATAATGCTTTTTTCCTTTCTCTATTGTTTTAGACAACTACTCAGAGAGTCCTCTAGAAACGCAAAAATGATGAGAATTCCACAACAGCAGCTTAGAGGAAAAAACAAAGATACATGCTGTGTAGACTGTGTCATAAACCGAAAGCTATAAAGTATCCTCCAGCATGAGGGAAGAGAAGAGAGAGAGACGGAATGTGAGGTATTTGTGAATTTGCCAGATAAAAGTGAAGCATTTCTAAATATATGAATAGCCTGTTTTTCTGCAAACGTTTAGGCTTGTGAAAATGTATAGGCTTGTAAACCCCAGTTGCAAAAGTGTCTGGGAGCAAATCCATCAGTTTGAAGAACAGCAATGCTTGAAAATATTCTTAACACACATTTGATGCTAGGAGACGATCATAAAGAGGCAAGATCTGTTTATAGTTTGCTAATACAGAAACATTATACTGCAAGGGTCAGATTAAGTCTGATCTCAGATCTGGTAAAGTTGTTAATAGCGATTCCTCATTGCCGAATCAGTTTAGCTCCAGCCATTGACTTTCCCTGCATCTGGAAAGCAGTATTTGTTGCCTCCCAAGCCAATACCTTTGCTGGAGGAAACAGGTGTGGACATCTACATACAAGTAATGTGCCAATGATTGGAACAGCAGTGCTTTGCCCTCTCTGCCAATTGCATCATTCAGTGCCTCCAATCGAATAATTGTTCAGCTGGAAAGCTGTCTCAGAGCATGCACACATTTAATCTGGCTAATGGCAAACCTGTACTTCAACACCCTTTCTTAAATCACATTCTTTTCCTATTTTTATCCTTCTAATGAAGAGTCTCTCCATTTTCCAGTTGACCAGGCTCAGCAATAAATTCATTTCATCAGGGATAAGGTCTGTCTTCCGTGTAAAAGCAAGCCATTACCAGAAATTGAAGAGCAATTTGTCACAATCATTTTAGGCACAAACAATGCACTTTTCCACTCCCTCTCATAACATTAGGCTGTTATTCTAACTGATAAGCTTAAGTAAAAACAGCATTTGTTTGTATGCTGTTAGAATATGGTTTAACAGAGATAATGAGAGCAGGACAAAGTGTGTTCTGACATTGACATTGTTCAAGACATTGATTTACAAAAGATGCTTCCATTTGTACTGTGGAAATGTTTAAAAAATATACCATATACACAACTATACACACCAGAACAGAAAAGATGGGGCCAGTGTGGGCTACGTGTAGATTACTCAATGTATTCCCGAACACAGAGAGATATTGTTTTATCCTTCTGAGTGAATAGTCTGCACTGTAATGTGATAGCCTTTATTTCCCTAGAAAAATACTTTCAGACAGTAAAGAACTCTGACCTTGCTTAAGATGCTCCTGCTAAGAGTGTAAAGCAACAAATTGCGTATGACAGACCATCAGTTGTTGCTTTCATTAAAAGAAGCGCTTCACTTCACAACACAGATCATATGTGCTATAAATCAACAATCTTTGCCAGCATATAATCATAGCTTCAGCTGTAGGCTGTACCTCTCTACTGACTAAAGACTGTAGACCAATAACCTTGTATTGGCTAGAAAACCATTCCTGAAACTTTGGTTATATAACAACCACTATATTTGTTGTGTTTTGGAAGCAAACAATATAATTTTACAGCATTTATTCATCTTTGGTTAATGTTAGTTATATAAATACAGTATAATTGTTTGATCTGTCACATTGTGCATTAGCTAATGTTAACGCATACTTTTGATTTTAAAAATGCATTAGTAAATGCTAAAATTAACATTATAAATTTAAATGTTGTAAAAATATTGTTCATTCATAATTTAACAACTAATGTGGTTACAAAATGTTACCTCATTGTAATATTTTATTTATTTTTATTAATTGAGGTCATCTAATTAACATTTGTGTTATTTAAGGGCATTATGGGAATACGTTTTGCTAAGCACCAAAGATGCTACATCAGGGCTCAGACCAAGAAAATACCCAAGCTGGCTGAAGTGGACACAAAGGCTATCAATGTTGAGGTATTCTAATCTCTTCAAGCATATCTTTCACCGATTTGCTTCAGTAAGAGAGAAAAAGAACATGAATTTTGCAATAGTGCTCATTGGACAAAAGATGTAAGGTCGGCGAAAATGAAACTTACTCCAACCATCACAATTTATCCACCATTCAGCTTTCCATCCCCCCACACTCCCTCCACCCCCATCTCATCTTCCCTCCAGCATTTTTCACAAAAGTATAAACTTCGGTCTCCCGTGGCCGTGAATCCATCCGAAAGTCCACAATCCCATAACCCCTTTGTTGCACACATCAAATGCTGTTTGCCGTCAATCCTAAACTAATATTAATTTTTAATCATCTCCTCTGAAGCCTCAGCCCAAACAGCCTTAAGGAGGGAAAGAGAGGTCCTTGGGAAAGGTAAGCCATTAAAATGGTATTTGAAGATGTTTGCTCCGTAAATTTCACTTGACTCAGGGCTGAAGTGATTCATCTCTGTTCTCCTACTCTAATGGCTGTCTGTGATGCTCGGAAAGAGTGATGGGCAAAATTCTATCAATCAAATATCCAATTTATCAGTGTCACAGAGAATGGCAGGTGGTTTCAAATGTACTAAACTCTCTTTCAGGAATGTTCTGTCGCAGTTCATATTATTTGGGGAAAATGGTGTTGGGGGTGGGGGATGGAAGTGTTTCCTTTCTGTGTTGCATTAAAAGTACATTGATCTATTGTCAATGCAAGTCCCAGACACCCTCTTTGACTTTTAGAACAGAAGGTATTATAGGAAGAAACAGCCTGGCCGTCCTCTCCCTCACCGTTTTAATGTCTAATCCATGTTTACAGACACTAATTGTGAAGCAAACGCCATATGTCGCTGCCATTTCTCCCATTTTTGCTTATTGTGAAACCTAATTAGATTTTTCGACTGTTTTTTTGACAGATGTGAAATCAATCAGAGTTGGCCAGGGCTGAAGCAGTGAGGATGGAGAGAGACAGAAAGAGGGAAGGGTAGACAGAAAAAGAGAGCGATATGTCTGGTTCTCCAGTGGAGAGATGAGGACACGTGGTGCAAGATGGAGCAAGCTGTTTGCACCGCTAAGCAGCATAGCTAACCGAGAGAACGTTCTCATAAATGATCTCTTATTTATTGGATAAGCAGACTAAACAGTGTAAAATGTTAACGATGCAAGCTATGGGTGGAAGCTTAAATGAATAGATCAGGATAGCTAACTGTATTTATTTACATTCCCAGATTCTCTACAGGACTGATATAAATCAGATTGCTATAGAAACCAAAGATTTTTTTGTGTGTCTGTGTGTGTTTGGGTGTGAGAGAGAGACAGAGAGAGAGAGAGAGAAAGAGAGAGACAGGCCATTTTCCAAGGTTGTGAGCATGTAAAGGAAGCAGAGGTTAAAACCCACATTATTAGCACCAAGTGCAGCTGAGCCACAGGGCATGCGACTGTGGTCCCAGAGCAAGCTGCCTCAACACGCTTCACCACAAAACAATGCTGGCTGAGGAGAAACTGCTTGCCACTGATAAGAAAATAAAGCAGGCCGCAAGCGCAACCAGGTGACAAGCATAAATTGTACACTGCCAGTTTGTTTACCATTTTCAATTTGTTCAGTCTGGGAAATGATGAAAGTGGTAATACCTGAACTTCCTGCTGGTCTCCAACCGTCCCAATGTCTCAGATGAAATCGTGGCCCATTTCCAACACAACTGTTCAGTCCTAGGATAAGCGTTGACTTTCACTTACTCTTATCTGTTTCTATTCCTACTTTCTTTCCTAGAAACAATTTATATAGCCATGAATTAATTGCACCAGGGTAAAACTAGTTTTCTTACTTTTATGTATCTTAGACATATCTTAGGATTGTTTTTTCAACACCTCTATTTCCACAACCTTTAGATGTCCCTTTAGACAACCCTTTAACTTAAGCTAATTTTCTTAAAAATGTAGTAAAATTCAAGTTAAGGATTCAGTGCACTAACCTTTGTTTACTTATATAAAAGGCACGCTTTGCTTGAGCGGTTAAGATGGCCAATTAAAGTGGTCTGCTTGCACCGCTGGCCCTGGTTTTAATTTTAGACTGAAACAGCAGCCTTCATTGCTTGAGTCATACAGACTGTCCTTCCAGTCATCATTAGTTTAGCATGATGCACAGTAGAGAGTGCAGCAGTGAGGAAACTATCTCAGAGGCTGTGCGTTACGTAAAGAGAGGGGGAGTTGAGCAAAGCTTTTAATCAGACGGAACTGGAAGTGCTACGGGTCAGTTCAGTGTCACTTCCCAGCAAACAGGAAATGGCACAGAAAATGACTTTCAATAAAGGGAACAGGAAGGAAAGAAAAGGTTGAGTGGAAAAGAGAAAGTGAGAAATAATAGAAGATCAAACAATGGCTCCAGGATTCTACATCAAGCTTAACTAATGTGCAATTAAGCTTTAAATGGGGAGAAAACCGCCCTGTAAAAATATTTGTCATGTGAACTGTTTCTATGGTCCCACCGCTAATTAACAAGGAAATGTGAGGGTTTGTTTGTATTTCTGTTTACACATAACTACAAGCTCAACAAACACATACTTCATGTGATTACATTACCCAAAGCCCTTTTCTAGATCTCAATTAGATCAAACTGACATGCAATCACCATCATTAAGCAATAATGTTTACTTTACAGCCCATGAGCTGCAGAACCAACAAATTAAACATTAATATAAGCTGTATAAATATCAGTCGTATAACGGCTGGATGCACAACATTGTACGTCACTGTGTCTGAAGGGCTGAGTAATAAGCCAGTCCTATTATAACATTAGCATAGCACACTGACTTTAAAGTCATTTTAAAGTCAGACTTTTTTTTACCATCAGTGCTGCTAGAATTAAAATGCAACACCTCAAGTGCCTGCAGAAAAGGGCAAACTAGAGAAGAAATAAGACTGTTTCGGAGAAAGGTACAGCTGTGGTCTTTAAGAGAGGTCAAATAAAATATTTTAGCTGTGGTCAGCAGTTAGTTTTCCGATTCCCTGTGGAGAAAGAGGGGGTGAAATGATTTAAGGCAACAGAATAAAACAACTCTCTCTTGCTTAGGCTGTATGATTGAGACTTGTACATTGTATTCACAGGTGGGTGAGGTGAGCGAGGTAGATATACAGATGGTGGACACACAGATATGGATCCCTGCTGAAGAACCCATCTCCAACCGAACATTTCTCCTCAATTCCAAAATCTGGGAGATATGCCAAGAGTTGCCCATACACTGGATCCACCCATCTCCTCTCAGAGGTACCAGAGTTGCAAACAGCAAACTCTAAATCTAAATTATCCATAGAAATAACATTTTAAAATGGATTTTTTAAGAGTGAAGTCATTTCTTTTGCATTCCACAGTTTTGCTTTAACTCATTTTGCCTGTCAGTGAAAAAAGTCAGTGACTGTAAATAAATAAACACAGAGAATTTTTAAATAATCGCTGAATTTTGTGGTTAATGCTCAAACGGTATAGTTACAAGAAACATCTTGGTATTCATCGATTTACTCATCAAGGACAAGAAACACCATGTTTGAAGTAAAGTTTTTTGAGTGGGTGCCACAAAAAAGTTCTAAAACTAGCGTTAGAGGGTATTATGTTCTTAAATAAGATCAAAGGGCCATTCACAATATCTATTTTTTAGCAGCGTGTCTGAGTGTTTAGCAGCATGTGGACTGTTGACTGGTCTGATCACTCTCCTGACACAGACGCTGAGTTCCACGATGTAGAGGACGTGGAGGAGATGCCAGAGCTGGAGGAGAGGGGGCCACGTCAGACCAGGGATGTCATGGACCAGTTACCAGTAAACGACTATGTAAGGATGAGCCTGAGGTTCATTGTTAAAAGACATGTTTAAACTGCGGTTGAGCTACACAGTTATGCTTTGCTCTTTCTTCATATAAATGGTCCATTAATCGAATTTCACTTTCCTAGCTTAAAACAGACTATATGGACTACAGGGCATTGAAATTGCTCTATATATCTACTTAAATCAGGCCAGTTCACTTACGACTCCCTTAATGACTTTCAGCTAATGGAGAGGGATATTTAGCCTTCAAAGAAGGCAAGTTTCCCTTAAGTCCTTGCAAGAATTTTTCCTGCCTCTCGTTTTCCTACTTTATGTAGCTAGTGATGTACAAAGTCAGCCTCCCAAGGTCACTCATTAATGATAAATATATTAATCAAGCTTTAATTATCAAAGCATAAAGAATCAAGCAGCCAAAAGATTGTCCTTTATTTCCTTTGTGAAGTGAAGCATATGCTTAGTGATTAATTATCTTAAAGTCATGGGCACCAACATGGCTGAAAACGCTCATGCTTCCCACACCAACTAGCTTGTGACTTCTCGCCTCTGAGCCCATGGGTAAGGACAAGACAGAAAAAAGGATAAAAATGGGCAAAAAAAGGCACATTTATCTGCAGAGGCCCAGGAATGTCTTCCCTGCCCACCTCATCCAGCAACAGCGACCGCAACGTTCCGTATAATTAAAGCAAACCCAGATGAAACCACCTTTCTTATTTGAAAAACCTCTCCTTCTATCAGCTGGTTAATACATACCAATCTAGCCAATTCCAAGGCTAAGCACAGGCGGGCTGTGTTGTGGGCACAGTGATAACAAAGGCTTTTGTAAACGTCAGAGGGGATGTAGCTCAGAGTAATTGGAATCTGGACTCATGTAGATGCTGCTGGAAAGTCAGACATCCCGGACCTTTCAAAGGATCCCAGACCCAACCCGACCGGCTTTCCCGCTGACTGTCGTCTGCCACCTGGGTAGGGAATTCATATTTTTTACAGGTCGCTTCCTGTTGTGCACTTTTTATAAATAATCATCAAGTTCCTCTCACAGAAGGCCCGAGATATACGAGGTTGACCTTTCCCAAGTCCTAGCATGCTGATGTGTTGTGCACTGGCACAGCTATGAATATCTTTCAAACTGAGAAACTATCATCCGTCTGCCCTGAGAAATTGTATTATGGTCCTTGACCTACATTGGGAGGACAGGCCTGCGATGATTGGGTCCAGTTGGATCTCAGACTTGTGCTGCAGTTTTGATGGTAGGAGTTGTGACCCTGTGTCCAAGCTGAAAGTATTTTGGCCTACAGATCACTGATTAAACCTGCTTCCCCACGTCTGAGTAACCTTAAGATGCACTGCCTGGTCAAGCAGCAGTTGAATCATGGGCAGTTTGACTGGAGAGGCAAAAGAAACAGCACCCCCTTAAAAACCAGTAGATGGGAAAATAATTATTAGTTTGGTAACTGTGACCTTCAATAGATTTGCAGTATTTACTGAAGATTTGTTTAGAAAGGTGACTATAAATAATGGACAAACAACACCAAGTAGTAACATATTGTTACAGTATTATTGTTGATATTTTATGCAATATAAAATATTTAAAACAACAGAATTCCAATATTATTTCAATGTTAAGAATTCCAGTATTAGATCAGTAGCAGACTTACAGATAACTTAGACTGCCTCTTTATAGCGGTGCTACTGAGTTGAAAATAATCACTTTAAACTTATGACAGCAAAATGAAGAAAAAATCTTCCTCTCGGGTCTGTTGTTAAATCTGCCTGTCTAAATAATTGAAAGTTGAATGCATAAAGGGCTATATACTCAACATAGTGTAAATATATATTTAATACAAAATCTGTTGGGAAATAATGTATCTCCAGTGTCTTGATTAGCACTGAGAGATGATTTATCCTCTCAGTAATCATGGTCTGTGAAATAACCCCTCAGGATGTCAAGTCGAGAATCAACTGTGTGATGTGCCACGCCATAATAAATGAGCAGTTTTCATACTTTTCATATTAAATGCTACTATATCACACTCCGCAGGCTGTCTGTAATGTTAAACACAACAGAGAACATGACAGGGTTTGTGAGGCTAATACAAAAGCGCTACAGTCAGCTATAGGCACCTGCTCTTAATTATTTAAACTTGTTTATGCATGACTGACAAAATTTCCCAGAATGCACCATTCCTCGTCAGTGCCACATACAGTAGGCCGGCACATAAAGTCTGAAGCATGTTAGTTATTAACACACACTTACTCGTTTCTGTGGGATCATCAGCTTGATTAATTTGCCTTGCCTTGGAGCAATAGCATTCAGTCTCTGTATTATCCCAATCACACATCATTTCACATGCAAAAGATCTCTTATTTTCCCAAACAACATCCACCTTTCATGCCGGCAGGGGGGTTTTCTGTGAAACCCAGATAAAGCAAACAGTGCCATGCTGACAGGCTTTGTGCCATTTCCAAAATTAATTGTTGTCTCAACACTCTTGACTCTAAACCTGACAAACATTATGGATAAGTAATTGTCTTTATGCATTTGTGAGAGTAATAAATCAAACAGTACAGACATCATCCTGCTTTTTCTTGCAGCAGTCCAATCATTAAGAGAATGCAATTTTCAGTCCATTCATCATTGCATAGTGAGCTCTTGAAAACTCATACATGGTACGTTTATGGGGAACATAACGAGGCATGGGACTCCAGAGGAGAAATTCATGTCATTATGCATCACACACACATGCGCACTCACACGTACTCGTAGACATATGAATCACTGTGCTTCATCTTAAACTCAAAGGATCAATAATGATAATGGTGTACCTGTTTATGGCATGCGACATGACATACATATACATATGCTTTGTAATCTTCCTTTGAGCAACACAACACACCCCAGTACTGATTTTCTGCCTCTATGCTCATTTGCGTCATTTCCCGTCAGGAAATCTGAATGGTTGCCAGACAACCTCGAGAGCTACAGCTTCATCTGTCAATCGCATGCAGATCAGCAGAGGTGACTGGGCCCGCAACAGTGTTTATAAATCAGGCAGATAACGTCATATTGTCTCTGTGTCCTCGCCTGCAAGAGATTGAAACGCAGTCAAATGAAACAGTGGAAGTCGACGGTACTATCTGTTCCAACAGTTATGGGAGATACAAAGTTAAGTGGTACTTCTCCAAACCCATCTCACTGTGGCGGCTGATCAAAGGCCCGGCACTCAGCCCCGGGTAATATGGAGAGGGCACGCGTACATGATCACAATAGAGAGGGCCAAGGGCCATTAATTCTACCCAATTTACCTTTCACTCTGCTTTCATTTAGCCCTTACACCAATTCACACCCTGCCTGGGAGAGCAAATAAACCGATCCTTGTTGGGCGATGATTACCATGTTAATTGCTGCAGGAACGTGCCATTCACTTTATGCCAAAGTCAAAGGAGGGCATGCGAGTGCATGGGGGAGAGTTCTCATTTTTAAACTCAAATGAGGCCAGGGCTTGCCGCTTGGACTGAGGCGCGTAGGCTGTGCCTTTATGGAAGTGGGAGGGCTGACATGAAAGAAATTGTGTAATTATCTCAGTGGTTTCCAGTGTCAGACCTGCTCTGATTGCGAACGGTCAGGCAGCAGGGTTAAGGGATTTGAATCAGAGATGCTAAAGCAGAATCATGCCACCTATGGCATAACAGAAAGGTCAAGGGCATTATATCGTATTTGATACCCAAGTTTGGCATGTCAAGACCATCTACTTTAAATGGCACTCTGATCCTCATGACATATCCGAGCATGGTAGGGTTTTTGTCATCGCATGTCTACGCCCTGTAATCACTCTTCATTCCCCTTCAGAGCTGAGGCTTTTTATTGCTAAAATCCACCCATCAGTCATGAGCGCTGTGGTGAGATTGCAGCTATTGTTTGGCTGATGTTCTGACCCTATTGACTCACTGTGTTCACAGAGAGAAATTGGGTTGGAACTGGACAACAGCCTGGATGAGCAGGGCTACTGCTGCCAGTATTGTCGCCGCGGGTACCGTTACTGCCGGCGATACTACGAGCCCCTGGGTGGCTTTTGGCCGTATCCCTACTTTTACCAAGGTGGACGGGTCATCTGTCAGATTGTCATGCCCTGCAACTGGTGGATAGCAAGAATGCTGGGACGAGTTTGAGGAAGACGGTCTGAGCGAATGGTGCTATGCTGCTCAGGGGTATGAGTAGATCAGCTTCATTTGTGTGAAATGTCACACATATATGCTAATCATGTGTATTCTTTGTTTAAAACATTCAATGGGCTTTTCCTCAATGTCTTATAACTTTTTAAATATATATTATATATGGGTAGTTGACGCATCACATGTCCATTGTGTTTTTAATGAGCATTTATTATTTGTATCGGTTCTGTTGGTTACCATAAGTTTTTCACCATTTTTAACCCATTTTTGCACACTATTAATTATATATGATCCAAGAGTATGAACATATACAGGTGATTTACAATTACAAATATTATTTATAATTGTCTCGATATTCTATAATCCTAATATTGTCATAAATTTGTATGAATAATACTTTAAAAGGAATAATCAAAATTATTTTAGTATATTAAAGTATAGTATACTTCAGTAGCAAATGGTCGTATTGCAGGCAATGCCAACTACCCATATATACCCGTATTCTGTAAGAGTTCTGCTTTTGTATGAACTTATAAATAATGTTGATCTTTTTTAATCTGTCCTGATGCTAAAAGGAAGAACAGACATTTGTACAGAAATAGTTGTGGTCCATTACTATGGTCTGTACAATCCATTCAGATCTTTTAAAACATTGGAGAACATGTAGTTAGAAACATTATCACTCAGTAAACAGAAATATAATTGTTTTAATTCAATTTTGCGTGTTTGTTTGTGTATGTGTGAAGTTGTGTATGACGTGACCCTTTCTGCGGGCTCTTTATCTAGTCTGGTGTGAATCTTTAGTGGATCAGAGGCATTGGGAATAAGGTAACATAAATAAATGTACAGTCATTTGCATGTTTATTTTATAAAATACATACTGTATTAGTTTATACATTTACAATTTCCCTGTAGAACCTTGAAAATGAGCTTTTTAAAAGCTGTATCTGAATTTATTTCAGTGCAGAAATGCTGTGTACACAGATCATGCAGCCACATTTAAGTAGTGACATCGCAAGCACCATAATTGCACATCTGAGACTTTTTCCATCAGTCTAACCAAATGCTTTATAAATTTTATGTAGCCGTAATGCACCTTTGTGTTTTTCTTCCTCCTGAATAAAAACTAGTAAAGTTTCAAGGTCTGCACCTAGCTTACTGTTGTGTAAAAACAGGTGTTAATATATCTGAAAAGACATGTGAGAATCAGTGACAAGCAGTTGTTCCTGCACCATCATTGGTTGTTGAATATAGTTTAAGGCGTGAACAAAGCTGAGGTTCTATACAGATAATTAAGTGATTTTGGGGTTCCCACATTGAATATAATGCCTATAAATATAAATGGGTTATCAGAACTGAGTGAGAGCTATTGCAGATTTATCATTATGAAATCTAATTACGTGATAATCTAATTTACATCCAAATGGTAATTAATATACATCTAACAGAATCCAGACTCCAGTGTGACTGTAAACTGTATAAATCTTCTGTATTCAGTCAGTCATATTAAATAGAAAGTTGTTTGTGTGTGTAAATTGCATTTAGCCTGACATAAGAAGCTTTACAGTTATGCGAGTTATTATGAGTTTTACAGTTGTTGATAAGGCAGTACATTTTCAATTTACTGACTTCACCACGCAGGGGCGCCTCTCGCAATTTTGGGCCCTATGACAAAATATGAGGTTGGGCCCCCCTAGTAGTGTTATTACTAATAAAGCAGATCTCTGGGGGCC
>JAZGTI010001442.1:0-30569 GCA_036877585.1 Botia kubotai
AGAACAATGATTTCTGGACAAACTCTGTTTTTGACTTGTACAACCTATAAAACAAAAAGTAGGATTTTAAAATATTACAGTGGTCAATAGATTAAAGATAACCGGTTTAATAAACTGTTTAAAACAGTTCAACTATTTAAAGCATGATTCTTTTGTAATGAGTGTCTTAACACATTCTGAAGAATCTTAAGAGAACAAAATGTATTTGTATTCAAATGGGGCTGTAATTCCTGTTGAGGCCGTGAGGAACATAAGATGCAAAGGGGTGGGAAGGCCGCTATAACACAGCTCTAAACTGCAAGCCAATGGCAGATCATGTACAATGTTGTGTGAAGGTGACACGTTTGTTGAGACATGTTACAATGTAACACTGCATTTCTAAACACACATCATCACCTTATAAACAACGTCAGCTATATTCTGCCCCTGTGTTTAACCCGGCTACATAAATCACAGATAAGCACTGACACTCCCCTACATTCATATGCTGTATTTACAGTCCATCCTGTCCACACACACACACACACACACTTAGACTGCCTGAACTTCTGTTGCCATGGTGACCTGTACTCTGCATTCCTGGGATATTTTAGGGAAAGGAAGTGTGAGAATTCTTCAGCTTTTCTTGCTCTAGGAAGTGGAGGTGGCGATATTTATCTATTCATCGGATCTTCAGAACGCCCTCACATCTTAATCCACCCAAAGCTCAGCTAAAAAAAAGCTACCGTGTTAGTTAATCCCTGGTAACCGTAGTTTACACCTAAACTAGCAAGTACAACAGGTAGTGTTACCACTGTAAAACCCAGAATGCCAAGAATGAGATTTCATATTTATTTGATGTCCAACACCAAATTACCACTGTTTTATAGTATAGTATAGTATAGTATAGTATAGTATAGTATAGTATAGTATAGTATATAGTATTAACAGCCCAGCTGAAGTACCGAATAAACTGCACTACTAAACAAACGGCATTTAAAATCAACATGAAATCAAAACTGACCCTATATTTTTTAAACACATTCCAGGCCTTTTAGCATGTAGCGCACTCTTTTCTTGATGGCTAACATCAAGTTCATCTTTTTTTGTTTATCCTGTTTCTCATCCTGTTTCACCCCGAAATACAGGAATGTCAGAATATAGAAGTAATTCTTTGTTGACTTCAAGGTATGACAACAGGAAAGAAGGATAACGAAACAAACATGCTGAGCTCAAGACAGTAATGGACAGAACAGAAAGACAGGAACATTAACCTCCCACAAAAACTCAAAAATCATCCGACAGTGCGTCGACAGTGATGAATGCAGGCGTCATCGTCGCCTGTCACATTTCTGACACTGACAGACCTTCAGATCACCAGAAAATTATCCACAATCCATCACTCTCACTGAAACCTTCCTCAGCCTGCTGTTCTCTCACGTCAATGTTCCAATTACTGCTCTGCTGTTATACATTCTTCATAAAGCTGTAGTGTGCATTGTCTGCACTGCTAGTGTCAGCAAATGAAATTACAAACATAACGACTGTTTGCAAACGGGTTTCTCAAACACTGCTCTAATCTATCATTGGGGGGATCAGAAGATGAACAGTTCAACGTAGCAACATTTGGAACATTCCTGAACATTCCTCTTCCCCTAAAGATTCTCATATTTGAAACTCTAAACTCTTCAGACATACAGCTACAAAGACATACATCTCAGATATCAATGCAAATCATATATTATCAGAGGGAAACATCTCAACATATCCATCTGTTTTCCCTATGCGAGTTCACACCGGCAGGGATCATTTGATGTCGCTCTCTCATCTGGCTGCTCCTGCCAGCTCTCTGAGGTCAGGTCCCCTAATCACCAGGTACAGAAACCAGAAGCTCATGCAACACACACAAGACCTTCTGAAAGAGAGACAGAGAGAGCAAAAAACAGAATGGAACTGTTCAGTCAGTCATAATTAAAAACAAATGTCTCTAATGAGGAAATTCGACATGTGCGTAGAGGGAAAAATTACTTTTCCCAACACTGAGACTGAAATTACCTGAAAACAAGCAGTTCCCGAATTTCCTGCACGCTTTTTGACAGTTATCTGGACGTTATGGAATGAACCACTAGCAGAATGTGTTGAATCTGTAAGTTCGATTTAATTGTTGACAGCAAATGATGTGCCTGGATTTTTTTTATTTTAAAATACTGTTTATATTCGAATCCAGTTTAATATGGAGAGACTGTAACCACAAGCGAGACATTCATTGGCTAACGCCTCAGAAAAGTGCAAACGCTGTGGTGCAATCAAAACACTGCTGTGTTTGAACATCCCAACCAGCACGACCCTGGAACATTTGCTCAACCAATGGTGTAAGTTTGGGGCGGGGCTAACTGTTACAATACCCGGGTAGCCTGAAAACATCACTATGCAATTCTGTGTGACATGCGTCACATACTATCCATGTAATGAAGGCAAATGCTGTATGTTTCTAGCATTCTCAACTGGGCTACGAGATCGGTCTTCCTTTTCTGAACCTGAGAGCAGCACTCCTTACATCAGAAGTTCATTCAAAGAAGTTCAAATTTCCTTCACCTCACTAAGCTGTTCACTAGTTCACTAAGCTGAGGTATATGAGGCCCTGACCCACAACGCAAGCTTGTGATCAGTTCTTGGCTCCAGATCACCACACACACGAAGCTCCTCCGTTTCATGCTAGACCTGCTATCACTCTACAATCTCTTTCTTGCCCTCCTCCTCAAATCTTCCATTATTTCTGTCGCCCTGGTCACCTCACCCCCTCAGCTCCCCATGCATAAGCGCCTGTCCCTCACACCCATCGCCTCCCTGCCAAATTTTCCTGTGTCCTCTTATAATAATGTCCATGTGGTGCCCAATACAGAAAGAACTGGAAACTATTATGTCTTACAGACTGTCTTGTCTCTGTGAGGGTTTGACGACCATATAAGGAAATAAGGAAATAAGGACCGAAACACCATTAAACAACTTTAGCTTGAAGTAATAAAGATAATGTGGAAAAAAAAAACTGAGGCGACATGACTGCTTCTCACCAAGCCTTTTCCGAGCCTCTCATAAAATGCAGCAGACTGAGTCAGTTTTAGAGTCTGACTGCGTTTCCCGTTACTGAAATTCCTGAGAGTCCGTTAAGCTGGGCTAGCGGATGACATCACGACCGTTACAAACAGTTTAAAAGCACAACACGAGTGCCTGCACTTAGCCCTAATACAAAGCTGCACATTCCAGTGAACCAAACCACTTCAAGGACCTTATGTTGTAATATTACTCTCCCTTTATCTACATTTAACAGAATATATAGAATGTGCGCAAGTGCCTATCAAACCAATTAAACTTTGTAAGTGTGACCACCATCTTAGATACCTTAAATCATGTTTCTTACTGGAAAAGCTGCCTGGCACTTTTACATGATGCTAAACTGGTGAAAAATGAACATTAACTGAGGGAGAAACCCAAGTCGTACCTAGAGAAATGAGTCGATCTTTTGACAACCACAAATAATAACCTAGCACACCTTTGCTATCACCTAGAAACCAACCAACAGCACCCTAGCATCACCACAGTGAGTTTTGCACAGACGAGGAATGCTCTAACTTCAGGTAAAATAGAAATCTAGTTTATTTTTGTAACGCTACCTCTAAAATTCAGATATTTCTTCTATAGTCGGGCTCATTTAGTCTGGTGATCCACAACCAGTGCACCGTCACTCAGATTTAGGCCTATCTTGTTTGGACAGTGATCTCCTGTGACTGTGTGATATCAGGACAGCCTACGAGCACATGTTTGTGTATCTGTTGGTCATGTGCTTTATGGGTACTCAGAGGGGCAAAGAGTCTTTGATGGGGTGGGTCACGGTGTCTATTTAAAGAACTCACAGCTGCAGGACCCAGGCAATCTTCCTGAATCGGAGTGTTTGAGAGCTTGTAGCCTATATTGGACACAAAAGGTCCATTTATAACAGTTGGTACTGCCTGCTTAACTAACAGGCTTGTCTAATAACTGTATTTTGTATTACAGTAGAAGGTGTTTAAAAAGACCTGCAAGCTTCTGCCATTTTGAATATAATATATAGTGACAACAGTTACTCTGGCATTGGTTTATGAATGTTTTCTTTAGGAGTGTCAAGTGTAAAAACTGTCTGACAGAGAGAGGCGAGAATGTGAGGGATTACAACAGCTGACACTCAATGCCTTATCCAATAATTAAAGAGACGAATGCTCCATCAGCCAATCAGCATTAAGCACAGGTGCTTTATCAGCCAATCATTAATGACAGACATGGGACCTTCTGAGCATTTGTGTGTGGTAAGTAAATGGTTTTACATCCCATTAAAACAGATGATATCTTTGTTGTCACACCAGATAAAGTCGGCCCACAATTATAAACACATAATGGCTATGTTCAGAAATACTACAAGCATACCACTCATATATCTTCTGCAGTATGATATATGAGATATATTCTGGATGTCACTCACAGAATTAAACATGCAATGTAATGAGGTCATGTTACAACAATATAGTACACAAACAATTTGAAATGCTTGCCAGTTCATATTGTATACTGTTTCGGGCATGTTATATAACCCACTGTTTTAAAATATAGAATGTAGTATACAGTACAGTTCACAGTACACAGCAAAAAGTACACTGCACTAGTTTATTGTTTGGAACATAGCCAAAGGCACAAACATAACCTTTTTCAGGTGGTATTTGTTTTGAGCTCAAAAACTTTACACACATTTCTGTAAGATGCGAGACTAAAAAACATTCATTATAAATGCCAGAAATATGAAGTGCTGCTTACAAATGTACGCAGGAAATTAAGCAACAGATGGCGTGTGAATTATGCATTATATTACACCACATACAGCAAAAGTCCTTATCCACTAACAAGCTCTGCGTTGTCTCAGTCCAACAAAGATGCCATCTTAAAAGATTAACAAATATCCTGTTTTCCACAGCCCTATAATATGAACTCTCATTGTATATATACACACAGACATATATATATATATAATATATGTACACAAACACACACACACATACATTTACAGTATATATACAGCATATATACATACACACACATACATAGAGTAGCAATAATATAGACTGGATATTTGTTAAGGCATACCATGCGGTTGTAAAACCTTCCTTGCGGCGGTCAGTATGCTCATCACTGCGCTGGTGGCCGTCATGCTTTCAAAACACAGGCAGATTACTCCCTATTGCACACATGTGGTTCATTTTAACCCCACAAGCGTGAACCGTCAACATTTCTGTGGCTCTGAGAGCAGAGATTTCCTGACTTCAAGTCATGTCAGATATGTAAGGAATTTGTACGACACACAACACTTGCTGCCTATCAGGGCTTCCAATAGCCGAGCGGCTGGCGAGCCGGACTCGCTGCTCTGCACTACAGACGAGAACGAATGAAGCTCAAGTTTATATTGGCGCACAATGGAACAGGCGTGAAGCCTGAGCTACAATTAGCCAGACGTTATTCTGCAGCGTCAGGGTTCAAGTCAGGGATAAAACAACTGCGCTCAATCCTCTCACTGTTCACACGTCACACATTTTCTGGTCAATGTTTATCCGGCAGACATGATGTTTGCAGCGTTTTAGACGCAGAAAGAGGCATCCAGTCAAAACATAAAACTATGTTTTCCTTTCATGATAATGTTCAGACAAAACAAACAAACAAACGTAAACGCAGAGAGACACAACAGCACAGGTGAAAGTAAACGACAAATTGGATGCTAAAGTAAACGTTTCTTTTTAGGTTGTGATACAACCTGTGGTTCCATTGACCAATCAGGGTCAAGGATATCAGGCATGTACCCACCAATTGGCTGTAAACGAATTGACAGTTGTTTACCTGTTATCTGATTGGAGACTCCTTTGGGCTCACCTTTTGAAATGGCACAATCTATGGAGAGAAGAAAACAAAGAGATGAGCGCAAGCAGTCAAATCTGTCTGTATAATAGCATGTGTTATATCAATGTAACAATTACATGTTATATGGGTCACAATATGATCATATTGCGGTTTATTACATTTAGTGTATAATTTTTTGACTCATTTTCATTTGTGTCAACTTCATTTACGTCAACTAAACCCCTGGCCACCACAACTAGATACCAGATGAGAGGAATATGTGATTGATGATGATCAGTTTAGCATCACATGTTTCAGATTTCCTTTGGCTAAAAATTGTATGTGGATTAAAAGGATAACAAAGCTTTGGAAACATGTAAACTCTCTTAGCTCTGTTCCAAACTCTCTCGGACCTGTTCCAGTGACCCTAAAACATGCCAGAGTTGACATGGAGGCTAAGCTTTGAGTCTGGGCACCAGTCACCGGACTAATCCAGGAGAAGCAGTGACCTCTAAATCTAATGCGTACACTGCATGCCCGACGGAGGGAGTCAGGGTATCGTCTGTTCCAAAAGGCAAAAAGCAGGGTTACTAGCACATTGCATGTAGATACACGCTCGCAGGAAAAATATGGAGCGTGTGAGGGCAGGATGAATGCCACACTTTCTACCCATCAAGCTAAACACACTGCTTGATTGTCTTAGCAGGTCTCGAAGCAGGACAGGCCACTTAATACTGCTTACATCACAGGCTAAAACGGTGACGTCACGAGGTTTAATTTATGGTGTTAAAATAGAACAAAAAAACAGTTATTGAGCAAGTACACAATAGATGAGTGTTTAAAATGATCTTGCCTCTTCCCGACAATGGTAAATTTATTATAATGATGTATAATTTGAGCTGTTAGGTCTGATTTCCCGGGAAATGCCAGTTTGGCTTTATTTGACTAACATGCGTAATAAAAAGTACGTAAATTAACTTGCAGTTTCATGTTGCAAACAGAGGTGGCAGTAAAAGGCAAATGTTACGTATTGCAGCTAATATGCAGAAATACCTACTATCGGTGAACTAGCTTTGTGTCCAACCAATAAAAAAATACTGCGAGAAACATGTTAATTATTATTATTATTATTTTGCAATTCCATTAAGTGGTGCTAGTTGTAGAGAAACTACACGTCGCTTCACTTTTAGCACAGTGTCATAGCATGCAACAGTAGACAGAGGACTTCTCAGATCATTTTTCAACAGGTATGTTAACAATGCTATTCCTGGAAAGGTCTGTATGTTTGTGTGTATGTGGGCGCTGTACATGGGGTTGTCGTGTAGCACATCCCAACAAACATGAGTGCAACCCTGTTAGGTGGGCTGGCTGGCAGATGGGGGAGGGTAACAGGGGACTTGTTGACAGAAGAGGGTGTCTTTAATCACAGGGGATCTGAGGCACAGTACGCCCAAACCGCTGATCTCAGATCCTCTTCCAATATCAGACACACAACACACAAACCTCCAAAACACACACGCCACAGCGTTTAAATGCACTGAATTAAATGCACTGTAAAAATATAAATCGTATTATAAATAATACCAATACAATAAAGCTGCAACTCATAACTTTTGGGTTAGAAATGAACGTAAATCAGTTCTTGAGCGAGTACAAGACACAACAGTGTTCAACATGATCTCTCTCCTTACCTTACCGCCACTCCAAACAGCAAGTTCATAATGATTTATGATTTGAACTGTTGGGTCCGATTCCCCAAGAAACGTCAGTTTAGCTTCATCCCACTTCGACATACGTAATAAAAAGTACATAAAGTAACCTGCAATTTTATGCCTCTGATTTCACAGCAGACAGGTGAAAGTTACGGATTGCAGCTTTAAAATACAAACGCCTTTCTCGCTCCCTCCTAAACGCCAGAGGTGAGAAAGATTCTGCTTGTGACGTACACAATTAAAAGATGAAGTAATTTATGCATCACTAGTGACTAAAACAGAACTGCAAATGTAACCGTTTCGAAAAAGTTCCACAAATACTCCCACTGGCCCTTCCGTCTGTCACCGCTCTACCAAACGTGAAGTCTCTGACAAATAACTGAGCCACAGAGTTGAAGGTCTTTCTGGTAAGCATTGAGAAGTTTGTTCCTGTTGGTAGAAGCCCTGTTGGTAACTATACCATCTGGACCTAAATAGCATCTTGCTCGTTGTCATTGAGACGAATGGGAAAGCTAACAAATTACACCAGGTCCAAACTCCTTGGTTTGGACAATGAGGTAGTTACGCCCCAAACTCACACCATTGGCCAAATCAGATGACAACATATCAGACCAAGTAATGTTTTGAAAGCTCCTAAGTGCCAAAGCGTTTACACTGTAGGGGTGGTCAACCAACAACTGGTTTAGTTATAGTCTTATATGCATAATCTTTATGCATTAATCTGAGATAGATGATTTCATCTAAATACTTAAACACATGTTAAAGGTGCCATAAGCAATTTCTGAAAAAAGATGTCGAAAACTGAAATCTCCCAAACAATTCTGTAAATTGTTACTATATGTATGTTCAGTGTGTGTGTGTTGAAGAAACTATACTGTGTTTGAACCCAGTCCTAGCTGTGTAAATAAGGGAGAAAAAAAACTAACAATCGCCACCATCGCACCATAACAGTATTACAGCCAATCAGAAACAGGGGGCGTATACAGCAGCTGTTAGTCACAGAGTTACAATGTGTGCTTAATATTTTGAGGGTGGAGCAATAAAGGGAAGGGTGTGGTTCCACAAAAATAACTGCACCTTTTTTAATGTATTTGTTTTCCTGTGTTTTATGTAGCAGACACTTGAATCTAAAGTGAGGACAACAAAACTGAATTACAACAAATCCATCTTCAAATTTCATCTGTTACATTCTTCTTTGTTGTTTCACCCTACACACAGAGAGAACAGAAGCAAGGCGAAGCTAAAGAGAGACCTAGGACCAAATATAAACAGACAGGACATAGTTGTAATGCCAAGCGCATGCCTGACACAGTTATTCACAAGCCCAGCACTTAACGTGTACAGCGCTTACATGAGTACTCAGACCGCAGGACACGCCTCTCCTAAATCAAATTCATATTCTGAGAAACGTTACTGAGCAGTTTGTTTACATACACAAGCCGCTTTACATACAAGACGGGTGGCTGAACGGGTGATTTATCACGAGGTGGTAATGATGAATCGTTTATTTCATCAGTTCTCTCGCCTTCGAAAACACCGAAATTGGCCAAAAATCACAAAAACACGCCCAGCCCATGACAGCACGTAAAATCAACCGTCAAAGGCGACCGATTAAGTCTGCTAAGATCAAGCTTACTATTCCAGTCCAAATAAGGAAACATAAGCTTAATGGACACAGTGGAAAAGGCCTGGTTCAAATCCACTCCCGGGGAGAAAAATCATTTTTCCACTTTCATTCCCAATCCCCAGCAAAGAGCCCTCTTCCTCTTACTTTCGGAAAACAACCGGAAAACTGTTCAGTAGTTCACAGTAGACAAAAGACCCACTGCGTATTACTGGGTGTCATTTTAAGACTTTAATTTTACCCGACCACAAAACATGTGGCAGTACTTAAACACACAGATGGGCGAGTGTGGGGTTGTTGTGAGGTCACTTCTTCCCTCTTGGTGTTACCAAGCAGGAAATGGGCATGTGACGTACAGAGACTCACACAATACAAACTATCACATGCACTGGAGACACACAGCTACTCAATACACGAACAAGGTCGAGCGCCATATAAGAGATGGCAAACGCGTGTGTCAGCGAGCATGTGTCAGTGAGGCTGGTAAATGTCTAAAACTTTAGTCAGATCCAAGAGCCCCTTTATTCCGAGCCAGAAAAGAACAAAAGAAACCAACGGCAGTGATTCAGGCCCACGTGGCTTTCCTGCGACCTACAGCTCTGCCACTTTCCACATAAATTACCCACTCTTTGTGATTAGACCCCCCTTTTGTACACCATTAATTGAACAGTCATCAATCAGATTCAAACAGGAATCAAGAACAGGGGCCTTCTTACCAGCATATGCTACATCATCCAGACCGAGTCAGGATTCTACACTGAACAAACAGAAACCAGAATGGGCTTTGCAGCTCTATTTCATAGCTTTAGCCTCTCTGATCTATGCCGAGTCATCTGTGAATCTGTTCTGAAGCAACACAAGCAAATGTTTTGATCTCCATCACACACCAAAAGATATATTTCCCCTTTGAGTCACTGATTCAGCCCAACCACCACATCTGAGAGCTGCTTTTATGTCTTGATGTTTGATATTTTGAAGGATTCGTAGGCAAGGCTGAAACAAGTCTTTGTCTGATGTCTGTCCTTAGTCCCTTTAAATTTCAACATTTAGTTGGTAATGACACTGTGCTTACCCAAACAAATATTACTCTATAGAGGAACAGTATGGACATATCATAGGCCTATAAGGAAACTGCATTCCATAGTAACACAAAAACTTAGAACTTCCATAAGTAATAAAAATCTTATCGATATCTAGCCTGATTTTGCGCCGTTGTCCTTAGAATATGAGGCTAAAACATGCTAAACAATTACTAAGGCGAAAGACTACATTTACATTTATGCATTGGGCAGACCCTTTTATCTACAGCGACTTACAGCGCGTTTAAGCTATACATTTTATCAGTATGGGAATTGAACCCACAACAGTTTATGCTGCTAACGCAATGCTCTACCAGTTGAGCTGCAGGAACATGTAGTAGCTGATGAGACTACATCACATAGTCAAATCATTGCTAATATTTAAATGAAAACACTGTTTGCTGGGCAAGGACAATCACTCCTCGGGTCCTCGTGAATAAGATGTTTGTAACAGCCCCAATTCTTCATGGTGCAGCACCCAGAGGTCTGGTGAACTGCAGTAAATAGGTGGACAAGGTGCAACTATGGGTGACAGATGCGTTAAAAAGGGGCAACAAGAAAGAGATGTGTTAAAAATGATGTGTTAAAGTGAGGCAACAAGGGTTAAACTGGATAAAGATCCTGTGAATTCTCTTAATAAGCGTAAAGAAGTCTGAACAAAATCTGTGCAGTGCGCGATGAGTCATCAAAATCTTTGGTCCATTTACCAGGAAGAAAAAGACAAGTATAATAGCATATATCAGCCTGAAAACAATCAGAGTAAGAGGTGTAAAGACACTATACTAGCCTTTAAATGTAAAATTTGCCAGACACAGTCATTAATTCCTTGAACAGAACGTTCCAATAATTATTTTTAACACCTTCATATTTCAGCCCATTTTATTATGGCTACATGAATTTTATGAGACAGAGGTAAAGAAAGATAAAGCTCAGAGTGTGCACTAGTTAGTAGGTCAAACAAAGTCTGGTGAAAATACACACCTGCAACCTGAAACATCAGCTCATTAGAGGACAACTATAGTAGTACCTAAAAGTACAATGCAAGTGAACATGTATCTGCAAAGAGGTTTTCATGTACAAATTACATTAATACAGAATCATTATTCAGATTTATAACTGTACAACAGTATAAAAATAATAATAATAATAATACAAGAGAAAGAAAGGACAAAAAACACACACGAAACAATCAAACAAAACCAGGACACAGACAGAACAAGAAAAACCAAGACAGAGCGAGAAAGAGCAAGCTCTCCCCATCCCCCTGCTCTCATTCTCTGATCTATTTTGACAGTCTCCATTTCTTTCCTCCCTCTCTCTCTCTCTCTCTCTCTCTATCACTATTCCACATCTCCTATCTTACCTATTCCTTGACCTGAACAGAGATATGAAAGGTGATTCTTCATAACTTGCAAAAACCTCTAAAACGTTTGGTTCAGAATACCTCAAAACAAGCACAAATCATTGAATCTATAACGACACAAAAACATTTCGCTCTTCCTTTTCTACATACATGACCATAATTCAACACAGGGGAACACACTGATAACGTTCCACTGATTCATGCTTTCAATGACAGGAACCCAGCTCATGTTTAAATAATGAGGACATGGCCAGCTGTATGGATTTTCCACAGGCCGGTTCATTCTTGCCGTCAATCAGCCCCTCACAAATGTCCCCCGAATGAGACTTCTGCTCCGAGATCAAGCGTCTGCTGTTATATTAGGGCTGATTATAGCATCATTTTAAAACAAGCCCTGGGAGGAACATTTACAACATGAGAAGAGAAACTCACACGCATCATTATGCGGGTAAACAAGTTGTCAGCTTGCGCAACGATGGTCTAAATCGCATTTTACTTTATTAGAGTCGCAAATTAATACTATATTTAGCTGGAAGGAGATATATACAATTTCTCGATTTTAACTACAGGCTACAGGTTTATCTCTAAATAATGCACGACTTTTCAATATGTTGGAAGCTGTGTAGGATTCCCCGAGTCTCTTGGGATTGTCCTCACCTTGTAGTCTTTGTCATTGTAAGTCTGTCTAATTGTCAGTTAGCCGACGCACTTATTCAAATCTTTTGTTTATCAGAGGGATGGGTCTCATGCAAAAACCCTGGGTAAAGTGTTACGCCCCCGAACACCACACTGATAGTTCATGCATTGCATGCAATTAGCATACAATGCGAGCAACGTAGTCTGATTCACAACTGATTCCTACGCGCTCGTCCTCACCCACCCAATCAGTCAATCAGTCTGAGCAGCTATTGAATAAACAGCTGACTCACTCACTGAAAGCAAGTCATTAATTTCGGTCACAACTGACTCAAAACAAAACCAAGACTTGTTACTGCGATTGCTGTTCTTAATGTTTGAGAAAATCGGTGTAATTATCGACTGGTGGTTCATGTTACACTGTGTACTTAAAAATTGTAAACTCTTGTAAATATTGTAAATATGTGACCCAAATAGTATTGTTTGTATTCTGTTTGTTTGTAGTATATGAAGATGTAGTTTAAAGAGAATCAAAGAATCATCAAAGCTGCACTACGTAACTTTTCATGGTTAAAAATGATTAAAAACATTACTGAGCAAATACATGACAGATCAGTATTAAAACTATCTCCTTACCGTACTTTTCACAACAGTATGTTTATAATAATGATTTATAATTTGAGCTGTCAGGTTCAATTTCTCAGGAAATATCAGATTGACTTAATTTGACTTCAACATAGTACATAAAGTAACCTGCAATTGTGTGTTCCAAACAGAGATGGTAAGTTACAGATTGTAGCTTTAAAAAGCTGAATTAGAATAAATTCTTCCCTATTTTCCCTTCCCATCCCTAGCAATTAGGAACAAATTCTGGAAGCACACAATCTTCTCAAAAGATAATTAATAAACATATGATTGGGACATAATAACTAAAGAGAAAGAACAGTGAGATACAGATTATTCTCTGACTGTAACATACAACAGTCAACTCAACAATGGGGCACATAACAGTGACTGAAGTAAAAACAGAGAAGAGTAAGGCACAGCAACACCCGAGCAACTGACTCCAGGCACTGGGATAGATCCTCAGGGTCTTGTGCTGGAGCCGTTGGCTGAATGAGGAACTAGGCCAATGTGACGAAAACATAAGCCCAAAACCACTCGCTCCAACTCGCTGTCAAAGCAGAGCAAACTGACTCAAGTTCTCAAAGTTCTGACTAAGAACTATATTCACAACCCAAACCCAACAAAAGAGAGAAGGCACACAAGGACATGGATAAAGAATATGACAAAATATGAAAATATAAATTTTCTGTGAAGGGTTCTGACAGTCTTAGAGATGGCAAACACAAATATTTTAGCCTTTCAATGCCTCCCCTCAGACCAGCTGCTCTGAGCAAATCTTCCAGGTGAGGGTGGATGACATCGACTCGGGCCTCAAAACGTTTGATCATTTGATGGTACGGGCAAAAGAACGATGTATTGTAATGAAGAAAGTAGGTTGCGTGTCAGGGGATTATTAAACAGTAATAGGATTCAGGTGTGCCTAAGGGATCCTTTAATTCACAAACATGTCTTAACCACACTTGTTTTCAAAAAGAGAAGTTGGACTTCTGCAGTATTGTTTTTTAAAAACAATGCTTTCCCTTTGCGCGTGCTTTAACATTACAGCTACTGACATGTCATACTTCTTGTTTCAATGGCCAAACAAGCATGTAATAAAAGACACAGCCTGATATCATCTCTGGTAGTTTATTGACCCTATGACCCAAGACTTTAAAGCAGAAATGTACTTTCATGTTAAAATTACCACAAAAATGAAGACCAAAAGAACATAGGTTAGAGTAAATGTACAGTCAGCTGGTCACAAATGCAAGGAAACCCAGACAAAGCCTTGCAGCACCTTGAGGGTTTCGCTTTTAACCATAATGACCATCTGACTGTACATTACCATGTTTATTACATGGCTACTATTTACCAAAATACAAAATGAACATGCAATCTTAACTGGAGCACGCCAATGCAGGAAATTGGTTACTGTGGCCATTACACAAACATATCTGACAGCAGAATAAACCGATTACCCACTCCGAATTTCCAGAGTATTCTAAAGATCAGTGTAAACATGTAACCAGGCTTATAAATCATTTTTACTAATCTCCATCATTTTGTGCAACATCTTGTCTTTATTTCAAAGTTTTATTCAGGATGTGTCAGTCACATACACAGTTATACAGTATGCAACTTGTATACACTATCGTACGATCGTCTGTTTGCTCTTTCCCTTTTGACAGTCCCCCAATTACTCTCAGGATGATTTAGCATTAGCCTCTGTGATTTACGGTCGGAAGCAGTCCTGGCGTCTCTCTCTGCAGTAGAATAAGTAGGATCTTCTCCTGCCGTGCCAGGAGACAGAGGGGCAGCGAGTACACCATTCCCAAAGCCAGCAAATGTAGGTCAAAACGACCTTTCCCTACCACACATGGAGACAGACAGAAGAGCTGTACACAAACCTAATAAAAAAGACGACAGAGAGATAGAGAGGCCGGATAAATCAAGAGGCTGTGACACAACAGAGACATAGAAGGAGAAACAGAGGCCGCACGCAGTGACGATACAGTACGAGTTTCAATGTTAGAAAATATAACTCCCCAATGCCAAGCACATGGCGTTGGGAGCGTCCGAACAAATTCATTTGATGCTACGTAGGGAAAGGAGCCACCGAAAGCCCCAAAACATTACTCCATAATCTACCAAGAGACCTATTAGCCAAGGACGAAAGCACCATCAAAACCAACCGAACGGCATTAGAGCACACGATGAGAAGTTAAAAAAAAGACAGACAGATGAGGGAATCATCTGTACTTACTAATGACTTTATCTCTCAAATAAATGAGGCTGCGATGTTCTTTAACTTCATGTACTACAGCTACTGATACAAATTAGTCCCAACATAACTACCCAAGACACAAAACCCCACAGATAACAAAAAGCCACTGATGAAGTCAACTGTAACTTCAACAGTGGTTCAAACTGCTGTAATTAGCTTCAGCTGCAAATAAGCATGAATGAACCTCACCTGAAAACAATGAGAACTTAGGAGAAGCTAGTTAGATCATCAAACCAGTGACAACAGTTGGTCATCTTAAAGTTGTTTGAGTGCAGACTACCAGATTCATTTCCAAGGCATGTAGACTAATGATAAACAGTGGGTCAAGGTGTTTAATGTTTGGTGGTGTTGAGTACTGGGTTAAGGAGCTTGGGTTAGAGAATGACACATGGCATGTTCAAAAATGTCACACCAAAACATGAAGATCCAAACAGGAAAAGTGGAAATTAAAACAGGAAAAAGGGCAAATAACATCTTAAGTGGGTGTAAAGAGTGTAATAACATTGAAATGTCATTTATGTGCTGTGTTGAAAGAAGCAAACTGTTTAAAACCAAAAACCAAACTTTAGAGGGTACTGAAACAACTAATGATTTCCGAAGTGAAAACGCAAGTGCAAAGCGGTGAGATTCAGTACTTCAGGTTGTGGTTTTACCACCTAACACAAAACAAAACCACTGTGGCACGTGTCTCCATACTGGTAAAAACGGTTCCAAGAAGGCAGTGATTTATCTATACGATAATATAACTCATCAATATAACTTCTCATACTGAATGTCTGCTTAATGCAAGATGCTGGTGCATCAGAAAAGGTCATTTGCAAATGATTAACTGGGGCTTGCCGATGAATGTTCTGCTATCAGGATAAATAATGACATGCGTGATCATCCTATTTATAACCCAAATGAATTTTACCAGTGCTGGATTACACTATCGCTGGACTAATAGCCTGCGTAAATCACCATCAGATAAACTTTAAATAATATGCCTCAATTATTTTATGTATCTACACCTTATCAAATCATCACCAACATAATATTAATATAATACTCGATTACTGACATAAATAGAATATAATACTTCTTAAAATGATCCTAGACATAAGGCTGTACCATCAATATTGGTGGAGTAGCTTTGCTAACCTAGCAACCCAATGCTACACGAGTCAACCAGTTTACAGTTCAACCCGGTTTCTAAACTAAACCTAACCAAATGAACCACTCTTCCGTGGTTGATGCTTTTATTTACACTAAGAATGACTTCATACATTTCAGTACGGCTAAAAACGCGAATTCCCAAGGCTGAACTCACACACACTGCTAGCTGCTTAGCAGTGTGTTAAGAGTGCCACGCCAGGTCATTGTTTACATTGCTCGCTACCTTTGATAATCAGATCTGCCTATTTCTTCTTATATTACTGCTCGTCTGGCTAAATACGTCTTGTCCTCAAAAGACCTGCCGTGTATTTCTTAACGATCTGTAACAAATCATTAAAAACAACATAAAGAGATTGTCAGCCCGAGTCCATTCCGTTTCATTTCACAAGTATCGTTGCCTATAAATCAAGACACCGTACTGTTAAGATTAACACAACTGACGACCATGAACATTATATTATTAAAGGGTTCTGTGAGGAAAATCTGTGTGGTGGCGCTGGCATAACTTCTTTTAGTTAGTCATAAAGCGGCCTGCACACCACTACCTGCTAGCCTCACATTTCTAGCGACAAGCTCATCAATAAATAGTGTGACTGATTTAAAAATATTAATGATGATGATTTCTGCGATCTCTTGATAAATGGTAGCACGTGAGCTGTGTTGGTCTGCTAAAATGTACGATGTTTAAAGTTATTTCGCTAGAGACTAACATCCTGCTTTAATCTCTCACCAATATGTAGTCGCGACTCGCACGAGCCAACAAGAGAACCAGGTGAAATGACTCAAATAGTAACTCGTTGGGCCGTTATAAAGATCATCTAAATACAATTGCGTATGTTATCTATTACAGCGTTATTACCTATTACTCTATTAATGTATTTGATTGTATAAAAGTGACTGTAAATTTGCAGGGCGATCCAGCCTCCCCACCCACTCCAGGACAGAGCGCACGAACAATGTCCCACGGCCGCGCGGTGGCCCGAGCCATTCAATCAGAGCAGCCTCGCAAGCTTACCCGGTTTGAAGAACGTCGCTATATCGGCCGATTCCTTAGCCGCCTCCTCGGCCCCTTCACCGGAGCTCATGGCTGTGGTGGAAAACACAAATACAATATCCAAATCTAAAGTCTCTATTTATTTCCCCCACAGGCAGAAGGATAAAATACGTCCGGCCCCGTGTCTGAAAAAGATCTGACACGGACGGAAAACGGATCACTTCTGAGTGCTAGGGAATATCATAAAACGTCCATCTTGGATAACACAAATTAATAGCGCCGGCCGGCGGCTCTCCCAAGCGAAGCTGAGACTGAGAGACAGTGGAGACGGCAGGGGGCGGGAGTTTGCTTAACAGAGCCTCTTTCCAGAGTTTTTCTTTTCCAGTGACCTTAACGACTGTGCTGGAATATGAAACATTCCCATGTCTTCGGACACCCTTAATGATGTAGCATATGAATGAAAGGAGTTACTTAATTTACAAGACCATCTCAGAAATCATTTATCTTTCCATCCATCTCTGTCCTGTGATTGATTATAATACTGAAAATGTATACGTAAGTATATACACGAATGAGTATGGATACTGAATCAACATTTAATTTAATTGATAAGTGAGGGCTTCTAGTTCTCTTATAAATACACTATTAAAAGTAGACTGATGCCATAAAGAAGTCATAAGGCAAAGGAATCATGTCATTAAAGTATCTTTGTAATCTTAGTATCTATGTAAAGCTTTACACACTGCGTTAAACTGAAAACCATTTTCATGAAACCTGTTACTTAAACTGTTAAACACAAGATATATGTTATATATATTCTGTATGTATATATATATATATATATGTGTGTGTGTGTGTGTGTGTGTGTGTTATAGCACAAGCTATAGCGGTACAGTAGATAGTTTATGGCCTTATCACAGTGGACTGCACTTGTTACATTACAGCAGGTCAAAAGTGACATGTTATCTCAATTAGATATATATGAATATTCTAAATATATATTGTATAATGTAAATATATGTAATAATATATTAATACATTAGTAATATTGATTTATTATGTATTATAAGAGGGCAAGGGCCACTTTTTGGATTACAGTGCCACCTGGTGCACACCTAATACTGTACTTTTATTTTTTAGCTTTCTTGCAATACTTGCTTGTGGGAAACAGTATATATGTTTAATTGTCACAATTAATGCTTTACAATTAAACTCTATATAAAGATTCATGAACCTACTGATTCAGTTCCACCATGATCTTGCTTGTTGACTCTTCGCAAAATGTAAATATTCTGCAGCTTTATGTCAACAGCTGTTCAAACTAGGGTGTGTTACTATAGGTTGCTTTATTTGAATATGTAATGAGGTAAAATGATTGTGTTTTTTTACAATCAGAAATAAGGGCACGCACGGTCTCGCCGATCCACTAGGAGGTACTAATATTTTACGCAGCCAAGGCAATTTTAGCACCGAAGAAAAAGTAAAACAGCGGAGGTGGTGTTATTGACGATTTCTGTTTTTGTTTCAAGCGTCACTTTTAAAGGTTTAAGAAAATAATTTTACGTTACACGCGTTATAAGCGGCTCGTGTAAAGAGTTGTTTTGCCTTTCGCTGATTGCTGTCGACGAGGCTTACAGTACGTTTGTCGCATGCCTAATGTATTGTACGGCTCTGAATGAATGATCGCATGTCATGTTTTTTTATTTTTCTACTAAATTGTGCATAAGAACACATCATGCAAATAACAGCCATAACAATCTGCAACATTGTCTTTTCATTTTAGTTTGAGGAGATGGCTGATTTACTGACAGTGTATGATGACGACCAGGCTAACACCTTTATTGACTGCACGGTAAATTCGTCAGTGTTTGTTAATGTAAATGCCTTGATCTAACTTATTTCGGATAAACAATGTTGAGTATGTTTTCTCCTCAGATCTGTGACAAAAGAATAAGAGGAGAAACCCAGTACAAAGTCCACGTGACCACGTTACAACATTTGAAGGTACAGGGAAACATTCAGTGTTGTGTATAGACGGTCATTTCCAAAGCTATATCTCATATATATAAATATATATATTATATAAATATATAAAATATGAACATAGGTTATAGGGTTGATGTATGTACAACATACGTTTTGAATATTTATTAAATGCAAATTAAGCAAATTAAATTCTTTAACGCTATGAAGATGCTTTATCACTCCTTTATAACATATTAAACTTTGTAACTGACTGTTTTTAAGTTACTCTATTGAACTGTAGGTCTTTTGAGGAATGGACATCAGTTCAAAAGTAACATTTCAACTGTTATTTTTTATTGTCATTTGCCTTCTCGCATTTGGCAGACGCTTTTATCCAAAACGACTTACAGTGCATTGAAGGTATACAATTTATCAGTACATGCGGCTTCGATCCCTGGGGAACACAACGCTTTGTGATGAATTTAAACATATTATATTTATTGTGTGGATATCCAAATGCATTGGCACTTCATGACAGTAGTTCAAACATTCTTTATCTTTACTTATGTACTTCGACGACCAAATACTCATTTATGCTGTTCCTGCAGCTAAATACCAAAGGAAGAAAAGTTTCCATTCACATCCATTCATCAGTCTTTTGACCAGAAGGCAGCTGCCTGGAAAAAACATCTATTAAAAGAGCTTGTTCTCTTGTGAACTTCTGTATATTTAAGAAGAACGCTGTTCTATAATTCCTCTTTACTTCATAAGGCCTTGTTCATCTTCGTAGTCTGAGGGCTTCTTCACGCCACTCCAAATAAGTGTCATTTAAGTTGGTTTTGTAACAAAACCACGCGAGCAGAGTCGTGTGCTCTTCCTTCGGTTGGAGAAATCTCCCACTTCCAATTTAATTGGTTGACAACTTCCAAACGTTTGCATGTCATGCTGCAGAGATTTTTGTCAGTTTGGCAGAAAGTTGTTTATTTCAACATTCCCTTGGCTGCTGCAAGGAGAACTACGAGAAAATTAACAAAGAAGAACTAGTTGCTTGAAGAACTTCTGAAGATTTTCAGGAGACAATATGAAATAATGCGAAATCCTTGATCACAGCTGTATATTTCCACTTGTTTTCGGACTCGTATCTTGTAGTTGGTAATTTTGAAAAATTTGCCAACAAAGTTCTTTAGTTTTCATTTTCTTTGGTCTTTTGAGATGTCTTTCACTCTGTGCCCTTTTGAAAGACTTTCTTTTAAGCACAGTGATGCACAGTACAGTTGCCGTGGGGAAAGTTCCAAAGAGCGCCATGGGGTTAAGTTCCCTTAAGTTCCCCAAGGTCCCAATTATAATAGAGGGTCTTACGTTTGGGGGTTCAGATCATCTGCCATCTCGACACAAATTTTATATCTTTGCTAAAAGGTGCTTGTGTATTAACCTCTTTGTTTACTTTGTTTCAGTATATAAGGTATCTTCTATGAGGTGCTCATAAAAGTATACTGACCTGTGACTGTTTTTCTCCACTGTTTGTCTTTCTCTCGCCAAAGAAAGAGGAGGCCCTTGTTGCACAGGGTAAGTAGTACAAAATAAAACCTTTGTCTTCGAGTTATTTGAATGTCTAGCCTCCTCACTATGCCTCGTTCTACTGGATTTAAACAGAAATGGTTCACAAATCATATACCTTCAAGAGAACCTATCATATTCCAACGTTTGTAACTGATCATTTATCTGCAATAGTACTTATTTTGTAGAATTAAAATCAGATTTTTTTTAAGAAGAGTGACATGTATTGTGTGTACAAAATGCCTAAAGTTAAATAAGAAAAGTTAACTTTATTTAATAAAGTTAAATAAGTTTATTTTCAATTTTATGTGATATTTAGACAAATAGTTTGATATTCCATTAGGACAACCAACAGAAATGTCACAGAGTTTGTAAGTATGCAAAATATCAGATGTGCTTTCAGAAGTTCAGTAGGGCTTCCACAGAGAAGGACATCCTGCCATCAAGCTATTCAGACACTGGACACCATACAGCTGTCACAATTATTTCATGAGAATCACAAGAATTATAAAAGCATTGCTGTTTTGTTGGGAGTCAGTCATGAAAATGAAAACTACATCCTGGTGGAATCATATATAAGCATCATAGGAAACAGTCAATCCATGAAGAAGAAACAGGAGTAAACATTTTTGATAGCCAAGGCGATCTAAAGCTTTTAGATCTTATTGGCTGTTGGGTTGTTGAGTTGAACAATGAATCGTTTTTCTTCATTGTTCTTGTCCTTGAATATATTTCCCCCACATTGTTTTCCACATTATTTCACAATGTGGGATTGTTTTTGTTTTCAGAATGTGTACATGATACTAACAGCACAATGCTTGCACAATTTAGACATTGTGACAAAAGCAGATTACAGAGAACCACACAAGAAAGAATGTTCCCAGTGAATGTCGGAATGCTGACCCTGAGGGACAGGATGTGATGCTCAGACTTCCAGGAGGGACTTGTAGTAGAGCTCCGCATTGAACAGAGCCAGTTAAGGTAGTTCGGGCATCTGGTTGGGATGCCTCCTGGGCATCTGGTTGGGAACACCTCTCCCAGGAGGCATCTCTAGCATGTCCAACTGAAACGAGACCCACGAGGGCCCACTGGAAGGATTATGTCTTGTGGTTGTTCTGGAAATACCTTGGAATCCCCCAGGAGGAGCTGGAGAAAGTATCCAGGGAAAAGAATGTGTGGGCTTTCCTACTTAACCTGTTGCCTCCGCTACCTGGTCCTGGATAAAGCGGAGGAAAATGATGATGTACACAGGAAATGTCAGCCAATATATAATGTGTATGGAATGATTTACAGGTGCATAAGTACGAATTGAAACAATGTGTTACAAGCCCCATTCATTTTTGATCTTGGGGACTGTTTGCATTGTGCATATTTTGCATTTTGCATTTGTTTTGCCATATCCTGTAGTGGTGTAAGTGTCGGAACCGGAATGATTTCCATATACAAAGCATTTTATCAAGGCTGGAGCCATGATTGGACAGCGCATGTCGGAAATGATTCTGCATGTTTCCAGAATTTGAGCCGGGGATCTAATAGAGGACCTTTCATCTAAAGCTTCAGACATTTGCATTGCAAAAGTGCTTTGCAGAAAAGATTACAGGCACTTCAAAACGCTGATGGAATTTTGACATTGTAGGAGATGTCAAAATGTGCTGGGAATGATCAGAGCATACTAAGGATGATACGAGCTGTTTTACTGTGAACCTTTTGTTTTCCTTCTTATCCAAAGTCAACTTCAATTAAACCGGCAACCACCCTTAATAAAAACCAAACGGTCTCTGCATAAGTCGGTGCCATGTGTTTAACCAGAAAATGTGACCATTACATGGTGGGCAGTATTCCTTTGGGTCGCCAAAAAATCAGATTTTTTTCCATAAGACCAATTGTGTGATGCATTAAGTAGCACAGCTGCTACTGTTACAGAAGAAAACTGAAGGTCTTTTAGACATAAGAACATGTTTCTTCATTATTGTGTTTTATTTCACATGACCATAATTAATCAAATGTATCATCAAAGTTTCTCACGAAATGATCATGTTTTACAATCACATACTGTCCTTATAGGAGCGATTCCAAGACCACCTCCATTGCCACAATGGACTGACATCAGAGAATATTTGGAATACCTGAATCTTGATGAGCCCATCATCGGTAAGGCGACTTTGTTACTGCATGACCAAAATTGACCGCATAAACTTTGTAAGTAATGATACATTCAGTCATCTCCACTATAATTGACTTTAAAAGTGGAGACACGAGTCATAGTCTTCTGTACAAATGAACAAACCTCTAACTCTTGTAAATATATCTGCTTTCTTTGTTCAGGTCTTAGCTCCCTGATACAGATGCCAGATTTTGTCAGTGAGGATGGCAAATCGGTGCTGAAATACAAATGTCGACTGTGTATTGTGGAAATGGATCTTTTTAGTATGGTGGCCCATATCGTTGGACGCAAACACCGACAGAAATACCTCGTAAGATGGTTTTGTTTCGCTCCTCTCACTTGTACCCTCATCCTGTTCAGAGTGACATGAGGAGCTCACATGATCTTCCGTTTGGCAGGAGCTGAGAAGGCCAGACTTAGTCACATGGCAAGACAATGCACAGAAGCAGCCAGGCCTCGTTGCCAGAGCAAAAGCTGCAGTGGTTGAGAAGCACGAGGGGTGGGGAAAACCAGAGGTATTGTAATCCCAGGGGATTTATTGGTTTAATATAAATGAGGATAATTTTGTATGCACTAAAAGGACATTTGAAATAATGCAAATTGTAATTTCATTTCAGGCACTGAAAAGACCACAAAAAACCTTCAGAAATGTTTATCAAGGTGAGAATGTGATCTTTAAAACATCAAATGACAGGATGACATCATTATTTTTTAATAATACAGCGATGAATACCAAGCTAATTAGTTGGAATGCACTGTTAGTTGCTTTGGATAGAAGTGACTGACAAATGAGTAAATGTAAATCTTATTTAACCTTTTGTGATACATAGCAGGAAGTGAGTCCTGGCCCGGTGTTCATGAACAGCCGTACTTTGGACAAGACTCTCTCAGGCAATCATCTTTGGTTGAAGATATTCACAGACAGCCACACTTGGATAAAGACAGATTTGGAAGGCCCTCTTATACAAGGGAAACGTATGACCCCTATGTAGACCAGGGGGGTATAAGGAGACCTTCTCAAGAAGGCTATGAGGAAGCAACACATGGCAGAAGGCAATACTCTAGTGGAGATGGGATTAGAAACAGATTTAATGACAAAGATTTTAGAGTCCATGATACCGCTCAGCATTCTGGAGATTCCGAATATCAGGAGCAAATGGAGGGTGGAATGTATTCCGCTTATGGAGAAAGAGGTCCTGGTGTAGATGCTATGTCAGCGTATGGTGGGGGCTTTCAGGATGAGGAGAGAAGAGGAAAGGTCAAAGAATTTGAAGGAAGGACACACGGATATCCCCAAAGACTTGATCCCAGAGGTATTCCAAGAGCATTTCATGAGGAACAGGGTCCAGCCAAGAAGAAAAGAAAGAGCAGGTTCTCTAATGCGACGGCGGAGGAAGTAGCATTTGCGCAGATGAGGTATGATAACTTCCTGATCGTGGGTATTCCATAAAGTCCATCCCATTAAGAAAACCAAGCGTTAGGATTTTCATGGAATCGTGGAACCATGTTTGTATCTGTGTAATAAAGTTGTTATACTGTGAAAAAAGTTAATGTTAAAAATGTTAATTTATTCGACTTCGTACATGAGGCTCTGCAAAGGAAAATGTGTTTTTATTTTAGAATGGTATAAAGTGTGATGGGAGTATTTTAGGTATTTGTCATAAAGAATCTAAAATGTTTATTCCAGACATTCGGATGAATTCATCCACAAAGCAGGACAGAGAGCACAAAACCAACCAAGAGGAGCACCGATTCGAGAGAAACCCCAGGTGAAACTCAGGCTACTAAACCCTTATGTTTACTCTCAAAAACAAGTGGATTTTAGTAGACAGTATTATATTGTGAGATTGTGTCCTACATATCTTTATTTTGATTAGTATTGCAGTGATGTGCTCATTGGTCTTGTCTTTACAGCTGTTCAGTAATCAAGTTCAGGATCCTGGAAGCACATCACATTTTAATCCAAATACTGAAAATGTCCTGGATGTACTTGTGAGTGCAGATTATTTGACAAACATGAGTTTTTCTGATTGTCTGGAGCTTTTCATCTAACATATTTTGTTTGATTACAGAATAATATCGAAATTGAAAATATAGAAGATGCCAAATACCTGAAAGAAAAGCTATGCACAGTTTTAAAAGAATTTCAAGAAGCTAAAAGTATGAGAGTTGGGGTAAGTGCATAAGTTCTTTCATCATTATTCATTTTAATCATATTCTGTCCATTTCAATAAATAGTTTTTCTTGATTTCAAGGGTCATACTTCACAATCTGTCAGTGATCACAGAGGGGACAGGCAGATGGACCAGCACAGAGACGCATATGCCGACCAACCAAGAGATGGTCCAGATGGTAGATACTTTGAAAATAGAGGTTTTCAAGAGGTCAAACGATATGCAGACAGTCCAGGAAATTTCCAAGATTCCAGGCAATATAAGGATGACCCTAGAACATTCCGAGAGGTTAGACAATATGAGGATGACCCCAGGGGTCCCAGAGAGAGCAGACGTTATGAAGGTGACTCCAGAGATTATAGAGAGCCGAGGCAATTTGACAGGTCTCGCAGTGATTTTCCCAGTGAAGAAACAAGGCAATATGCAGATGATTCCAGAGGATTTCAAAAGACGAGGTTTCAAGAGAACACAACAGGGTTTCCCGAGAGGGGAAGTTTTGACAGTGATCTTAGAGGAAAGGCAGAACATTATGAAGACTATTCAAGATCTTCACAAGATGGCCGACATCATTCAGAGGGGATGAGAGGCGCTCAAGAGCCAAATTATTACGGTGATGATTTCAGGGGTTTTGGAAATATGGATCCTGACAGAAAATGGGATCACCAGAAAAGACGTTCCTCAGAGCATTATGGAGGCCCTGTAGATGAGAGAGGTATAAACATTGCTGCAAACGTTTACGTCAAATGTGGCATGGTTTGCAACATTCCCTTTAAGATTCCTGTCCTTTTCATTTACTATTGGTTCTCTTTGTGTACTTGCTTTCAGAGAGTTTTGGTAATCCTCCCAATGCCTTTCAACCACCTCTACACGAGGACACAAGGATGTATGCTGGAAGAGGACAACATAGGTCACATCAGGATGTTCGTCACCCTAGCGATGAACTTTACGATCCATTCCACCCATCACCCTCGCCACCTCCAGAAGCCCCAGCCTCCACCAGTCTTAACAAGATCGCCTCAACTCTTCTGGAGCTTGTGGCCCGTAGATAAAATGAGGTTAATTTAAAAAGAGCTAAGTACCCAGATAGCCTGGTTGATATGTTCAAAATATTAAAAACTGATTTAACATAAACCTACATAGCCTTCATTCTCATTTATGTAAAAGTGTCCAGTAAATGCATCGTTATTTTCGGTAGTTAGGTAATTAATCTTAAATGTATTTCGGTTGAATTTAATATAAGTAGTCTGCTTGCTGTTGGGTTTTTGTATCTGTTCTTGTGAAGTTATACTGGTTTGATAAAAAGAATGTTCAAAATAATAAACTGTTTAACACAGTATTTACCTTTATTTGCTGAATACATGTTGACTTCTGTTCTGATTGGATACAATTAAAACATTACAATTTTCTTTTCTCCAAATGTGACATTATTTCTCTGGTACAGCCCCTGTAACTCTATTGCAAAAAATTTAGCTTAGGACCATATATCACTAACAAAGGTTTTAAGATGGTTCCATAAATGCATATTTTCTCTAGCAATGGTTTTTGAATGTTAGGTTCACTTAATCATTTAAAGTGACTTTATGAATTCTATCCTACAAATTAAATTTCAGTATTGTCATATTTTTAATGACCTGTAAAACGAGAACACAAAAACGGGATCAACTATAAAGGAACATTTTTAACTGAAAAGGTAAACTTTTCAGGACCCGCTTATTATGGAGTTTATTACAGTGTGTGTGTGTGCGTGTGCGTGCGTGTCGTTATTGCTATGGTTACAAATAAAAGCAATATGGATATAGTGCGTCTTTATTGTAATACTATTTTGACTCGTAACAACCAAGAGCAAAGGTAAGTAATAAAGTAGACCGCAGCAAAATGACCTATAATAGTAACGTGTATTTATAGGATGCACGTGTGATGATATAACAGACCAGTTTCTCGTTAAACTATGCAACTTGCGCTTCCCATTTGATTTTTCAATGGCGCTTATCTACAAGCAACGTCATTGGCGACGTAACACTTGTTCCGGTTAGAAAAAAAGCGTTGTCAACTCGTCGGCCATCTTGGTTCCTGTAACAGCCTGAATTAAATTAAATATTACATCGAACCGGACTACACTACGATTAAAGTAAGTATAAATATTAAATACTCTGCTGTGTTACAGTTCGCTTGTTATCTGTCGCTGGGAATTATTGAAGAGGGGTCATTTAAAGCTCGTGGTCCAATAAAAGTTTTCATCCAATGGACGATTGTTTTGGAGGATGAACATAGGCGCCATTTCCCTCCTCGCTCTCTTAAGCGCTTATTGGTGGCTAGTGAAAGGGAATGGAGGCGGTCAGGAAACTGCTGGACATTGGTCGCCATTTTGGCTCGCTGGTGTAAAGGTTTTCTATTGGTTTGTGGGTTTATGCTGAGCCCAAATGGTGGCAGTTTCCCAACTACCAGAACCCTTAAAACCTTGATTGGTGGAATCTAGTCCGGGGTTTGATTGGTCTGAAGGACAGATCCAAACGTAGTCTTTATTGGTTAGACTGTCTTTACACCGCTGTAGAAATAATTTAGGAAGCCTTTGCTCAAAAGCATTTTTTAATCAACCATTATTACCCTTCTCCTATTTTGAAGGGAATCACAGTCGATGCGGCCTGCTAACGTAGCGAGCATTGTGTCCTAAAAATTTACGCGGCTCCTTTTTACGTTCTTATCTATCCTTATAATATTACCGGCTGCAGGTCTTTGGAAAAAAACTAATAATAAAAACTATATAGATCACTTTTGGCTTCAACAGCAGTAAAGTTTCACACACGCACCGTGTTTGTGTAGTCTCTGTTAGCATGTCTCCTGGTAGACTGCAAATGCTTTTTTGTCTTCATTAATAAAGATTGCTTTTACCAATGATAGGAAGGTAGTGTGTTTTATCATTTAGCGCGTTTATATAAGACGTCAGTGTATCTTTTGCATAATATGGAGAATGTATTTTGGGGGTCTGTTTAATTTTGCAGACCGGTGCAATTTTGCAATAACCTAAGCTTATTGTTTCTAGTTTTTCTTTACTCGGTGAAAGAAGAATGCTATAATTATAATTGTCACTAAAAGCTGTAATTTGAGCAGTTATTGATATAGCTTTAATAGGGCTGGTTAAGTAAAGGTCAGTTCAAAGCGTATGAATTTAGTGTTTGCATTAATTATGCTTCGTCAGCCTAGCATTAGAGATTTTTAGGGTTCGCAGTAGAAGCAAAATCATTGATTATTGACCTTGATTTTACAAGAAACACACTGGAGCTCACGTAGCTGTTACCATAATGTTTAAGTACCGCAGCTGTAAATAAGTTACCTGTCTTCCAAAAGTCTTTCAACAACAAAATATAGGAAGTGTATAGCTAATGCAGTGAAGTGTATAGCTAACGCTAGTATGTGTAGTAACATTAGCGTTCATCTTTACAGTGTGAACCTCAATTTTGCTCATCTACACCCTAAGTAATAAAGAAGTTGTTTGTTTCAGTTCTGACTCATTTCCTGCTCTTCCTGCACATGGCTGTGAAAATGGTCCAGATATTTGCAGTGTTTGTGTGAGATGTGTAGGTCATTGTGTTGTCACAAAATTGCATCAATGCGTGCGAGGACGTTTTGTAAACATAAGGGACACAACCAGAGCCAAAAAGTGATTTCAAAATATCTGCGAGTTCGTCTCGTAGAGGTAACCAAAACGGAAAAGATAACAATCACTCGTAATTGCATGGTAGTAATAATTGCATAACTTTAGCATTGCATAACATTAGTCAAATGAGGTTGTGTTTGTTTTTGCCTTGTAACCTTTGTTAGGGGTTAAGCGTTTGTAGCTCTTCAGTTCATTATATTAATTCAGAACTATGTTCTGGTTCTGCTCACATTCTATGTGCTGCATCGTATACACGTTTCTGCACTCGAAAAAGACCGCAAATATGACCTGGGTGACTTTCCACTTTAAATCATGCGGCTACAGCATGCGGCATCGTCTTTGAGAGTGCTCTGAGCCAATGGCTGATCGTGAGCTCATTTGCATCACCGCGCAATTGACCACTCCGCTCCTCCAGGGGGCGGGCATTAGAGACATTTAGTTTGACATTGTAAATAAGCAAGGGACAGTTGTTTGAGAAGTCATTTGTTCAGTTCAGCGCCGTCTAGCAACAGTAGAGAAGACAACCTGCCGGGCACAGATTTCAAACGCTTGCAAACCGAGACTACCTTTTACTCTCTTGGTGTCTTTGGTGCAACTTTTTTTCCTCTCTTGTCCGATTATTTTTTTCTCTCGTGTTCTTTTCATTCCCTGACCCCTATCCTGCTGCTCAAGGTAACTTAAAACAGGAAGTTGAGCGTCCGTGAAAGGGGGCGGAGGAGGGTAAGAAGGGAGGGGGAATGACGCACTCACGGACAGCTGGCTCAGCCTATAGCAGCCAAGACCGGCTCGGTCTTATTTGAAGAATCCAGTAAGGGGGCGGGAACTGGAGGATAGGTGGGTCGAGAGTATCGTTTAGCAAGCTAGATTGATTACAGTCGAATGTTAAAAGGGAAAGCGGTCAGGAGATTTTTGTTCCGACTTGTCCTTCTGCTCTGCCTTGCTCTCTCACTCGTTCTTCTCTCTCCTGTTTATCTTTGTAGTCTTTCCTTTCTGTTCATCTCATTCTCACTTTCTCGTCTGTTTTTCCGGTCACTTGCTCTAAAGCAGGGGTCAGCTGAAAGACAAACACTGGGGTTGTCAGGCAGAGGCCAACTCCAGGCTCCAGGCGGCTTCGCGGACTCGGACAGGGAAGGAATGGGAGGGGGCTGTGTGTTTGCAAAAGGGGGGAGGGGGTGGCTGAACAAGATGGGCTAGTGAAAGGGGGAGGGGTCGAACGGGGGGGGGGGGCGGTAGGTGATCGCCTACCCCTCGGCTCCGGGCTTTGAACACAGCAGCGGATTGCCTGTCCCACACAGCCTTTTGTTTCCTCCTGGGACAGAGCCTGTGGACTTTCTCTGTGCATCTAACACAGAGACTTTTGCTATGTTTTCTGCTTCTACACCATCTACAGTGCAGCATGAAGGGCATGGGGTAAGTGTGACTCCCTCTCTCTCTCTCTCTCTCTCTCTCTCTCTCTCTCTCTTTCTCTCTCTCTCTGCAGTAATGGGATGCTTCCTCTGTCCTCCGCTGCGCTTCTCTCCTCCTCTTTTCGTCCTCTACTTTTCCCCTTGCCTAAAATACGACTGTGTTTCTTTGTGTTTGCTTCGTTCTCCCTCGTTCGTTTTATTTTGACTGAAGTCCGCAATCAGTCCCTGTACCAGCGTTGAGTGTTTGTCATTATGTAAACATTGACAAGCTGGTCTGACTGTGTTTATTTGACTGGCTTTGTG
>JAZGTI010001442.1:30616-44558 GCA_036877585.1 Botia kubotai
CTGATTTGACCTCTGTTTCGCCCAAGTTGTAAATAGCAGTTCAATGAACGTCGAACTTGTTTTGACTTTGGACCTCTTAAAGGTCCCGTGCAGTGGAGTATTTTCACTACAGTATCAGTCGTTTGGGATGAATAATGCTTGGTGAGAGAGATCGAGATGGCCCTGGATTCATAGGACTGTTAGTCCTGCTTCACTTTCAAGGCTTGTTTACACTCATTCTGACAGTGAAGCAGAGCAGAGGACAGTATGGATGTAGTTTTCTGCGTGACAAACATGAGTTCATGTAAACTGGGGTTTAATTTTTAGGTGATTTCACCCTACAGCCCTGACTGTTATTCTTTTGATATATTCCTCCACAGACAGCTGTCCCCACATGAGGTCTTAGGAATCCGGTCAGCTTAAAGCTTGTTTTCCCCTCTCTGCTAGAAAGTTTCCATTGGTGACAGTATTAAGGTGCTTTTGGGGAAAGCAGAACTAAAAATAACCCCGAGTTAGTCTTGACCGCTGTGTCTCACAGTGATTTGATGTTTCCTTAAGATAGAAATAACGTTTTAGCTTCTTGCTGCGCCATTGGCAGTTAACCATAAACAGTCAATGAAAACAAATGTGTTCAAGGGTAAAATGTCACACCTGGCTACCAGTTTTTGCGCATTCTCTATTCTAATCCAAAATCTAATGAAGACTTTTCATGTTGTACTTCAACAACACATTTTGAAACGTTGTTGCAGAACCTGGAAAGTTTACCGTCGTGGCGCTGCTGGGTCTCTTGCTAGCATCAGCACGCCATCGCACCTTGCCGTTGCTAACAGGCCCATCAGCAGATGAAGGTCAAAGGGATATGAGCGGCTCCTGCATTCAATCCGTCAACAGGGAGCGTGTGAGACCAGGGGGACAGTGCACACCCCTCACGGGTGAACAAATAAAAGGGCGGCTATTCACCAGTAGACTTCTCTAGGGGCGGCATCATTACGGTAACTGAAGAGATTACCGTAGGGTCACCAAAGTTGCTGCAGCGGAAAGTGAACAAACCGGTTCTCTCTTTTTATCTCTCTCACGTTCTTCCTGGGATCTGTGCTATAGTATATCGCTAAACCCTCACCCCCACCTCTCTTTACTGTTTTTTTACTCTCTGTTCGCTGCTGATTGACCTTGAGAGTTAAGGGACGGAGTTGACGCGAGGCCGATCCGAAGGCAACTTTGGAATGATTGATCGCGAGATTAGACACAAATCCACAAGGCAGTGTGCTGTGTTGTCTGGCCCCCTGTTTTAAACACTTCAAACTTTAGAGAAAAACAAGCACATTATTTGTCAGTTAGTTTGTAATTCATTGCTGGGTGCTTGGCTGTGTTTTGTTGCGTTCCGGTCGATGATTAACTTAGCGCTAGGCTTAGTGTTTTTTTCTTGCAGTTTGGGTAGTTAATAAGTCTAGAATGTAGCTTCACGGGTATGCTAAAGGTGACCTTTATTTATGACAAAAAGGTCACACGGAACAGGTTGTTCTCAAAACCAGTGAGCTTTTTTTATTAATATGATTAAAAATGCAATACATATCTTGCCTCTCTATCGCCATCTCTGTTTGAAACATAAAATTGCAGGTTACTTGACATATTTTTCCTTGCGTATGTTGACGTCAAATGCTACTGTAACTGAACTGATAGAGCATTGTGTTAGCAGCGCAAAGGTTGTGGGTTTGATTCCCAGGGAACACGTACTGATAAAATGTATACCTTTAATACACTGTAATTCACTTTGGATGAAAGGATAAATGAATTCCTGGGAACTGACAATTCCCAGGAAATCGCACCTGACAGCTCAGATGATAAATCATTATTATAAGCTTACTGTTGTGAATCAGGGTAAGGTCTTGAACGCTGATCTGTTGTGTACTTGCACAATAATGGATTTTTGTTTATTTTTAACCAATAAAAGTTACAGATTGCAGCTTTAATGTGGTTTTGTTGTCATAGCTTTAGGTTTTAAAGTATAAAAGTTGTTTTTATTTCTTTAAGCTTTTAAAACCTGTAAATGTTCTCTTCTTTATTTTTTGCATTTTTCTCTCCATTATTTTGTTCACCTGAAAACCCCCTCATGCATTCATCATTCTGTATGCATCCAGTTTGAGTTTCCATCTCCATGAAGGGGAGGCATGCTGGAGATGAGGAACGAAAAAGACCGGCCATTTAGATAGGCTTGTAGTTAGTACAGTTTATTCTGAAATGCAGCTCAGGGGTTACATTCTGGGTAGGCCTGTCAAACAACAAGCCTCATGGAGTTTTTGAAATATGTCTGTTGTTGAAGCTTTTTTAAGTACTGACATTTTAATTGTACTTCAAAAGTGATGCTAATTCTAAAGGTTGAGCTTGAATGCCTAATTATAACTTTGATCTTCAGTCAACCAAATCTAATTTAAGACATCCAGACAGAAGAAGGAGATATCCAGCTTTAAACCCAGGTATTTACTTATCAGCATAGCTGATGTGAATCATTCCAGCATGAGGAACAGATTGATGTCTCTTTTATCTTCAAAAAGCCATGTAGGAGCCGTTAAACAAAACGCACAGACCAAACAATATTATAAAAGAGAATTGCTCTGCTCTGCTGAATCGTAGCTGTAAGTAAAGTTTTTGTCTTGGGTCACTGTAGGAGGCTCTTACACATATGACTTCTTGAAGACCATGGGTCGGTTTCTCGCTGCTTCGCCAACCATAAAATGGAAGCTCCAGCTCAACTATGGTCTTTTCCCTTGTCATGGGGGTAATTTATGATATTTTAGGTCTTTGTAAACTTCCCGTCCTCGGTCACCCTCGAGTGCCCTTGCTAGGGTGCTGCAGTCCTTCAGCGGAGGCTGGCAGGCTGGTATGTTCTTGCTGAATCAGCCTGTACTCTCGGCATTGACTTTCGGAAACATAGAGTACCATTGGCTGAGGCAACCCGAACAGATCAGGAGAAACCCAACACCATTATTGACTTACTGAAGGACGATTGTGAGTTATGTGAACAGAATTGCACGTGCATGCTTCGCTTAGCTTTATGTATCCATCTGAAAGTCAGTTAGTTGTTGTGATAATCTTGTTCCTCTGTAGTTGCAGTTAAGAGTCCATTAAAATGTCGATAGCAATGTTCGATTTGCTTATTTTGCTTTGACGTAAAGTAAAACGTTCAGCTAGAAGATGCTAGCCACAATGCTAAGCTCCCAATCGCCGCATCTCGATCTGTTTAAAAGAGTCAAAAATAGCTCCTGCTCAAAAGCAGCTAGTCTTAGCAAGACTCTATTTAACCTATTTATGTCTCGTTCAATGTAGCGCTATCTTATTTAATTCGCCTCACGATTTCCCAGGTCCCTGACAGTAATTACTGCCTTAATCGACTGGTAATTAGCCAGCTACTTTTCTTAATGGTTTTGCGTGATGTTAAATGATCATGTCTTATCAGGCCAGCCCTGGCACATCCACACTCACGGATGTACCGCGGGAGATGTACCATGGGACCAACTGGGGGTAAGGTGCCTTGCTCAAAGGTGCCTCAGTTGGTCCTGCCCACATTGGGAATTGAACCTGTAGCCCTTGGGTTACAAGTCCCACTCTTTAACCATATGAAGCCCCCCTACCTCCCTATGATGATGGTGGTGAGGGGCATCATAACCAACCTAATGTATTAATATTCCTAAGAGGAGTTTAAAATGAAAGCAGGTAACCTTTCATACTCTCTCCCACTTTCCTCCAGCAATCATGCATGTTTGCTGCTTCGTTTGACCCACATAGTGAGGTTGCTCAGTTGTCCGACCTCGCTGCCTTCATTAAGCCCTTGGCACTTTGTCTTGTTATTGGATTATGGCTGAACTGCACGAGTCCTGGTACTGTTTAACCATCTCTCTCCTGTGACACCCAGCCCTGCTATTTCTGGTGCTGTGTTCTTCTACACACACAGATAGAGAGAGTTTGCTATGTGGCGTCTACAGCAACACAAGCTCAGGCAGGCTGGCTGCAGCACACAGCAGAATTCCTCACATGCCATAGTAACTCGCCAACGTCACTCGCCGAGCCCTTATGCTGACACTCAAGGCCTCCTGTCTTTTCAGTTCACATTAGTGTCTGTTTGGCTTGTCCATTGCGTCAGTGCGGAGCGTTACCATCAGAGCGCTACATTTGTTCAAACTGGGAAACCAGATGTGCACTCCAGGCTTCAGGTCACCAGAACTGATGTTGTTTGGTGCTCGGGCTGGCTTTGTTCTCCAGAGTTGATCGACGTGATCGAACCACAAGCGATTTACAACAGACATTTTACTGCAGTGATGCACGGGAGCTAACCAAAGAGTAACTAAATGGTTGTGTTGTGTGGTTTCTTACGGTTTAATATCTCCGTGATCAAGTGTAGAATGAAAAATGATCAGATTTCTTGGTTCTCTTAAAGTTCTTTCAGACTTCTTGCAGTAAAAAGTTCTTTCAAAAAATGTTCTTGCAGTAACATTAGTAAAATGTTCTTTTAAGTTTATCAAATATCAAACAGGTTATTAAGTAGCTGTTGGAACGTTTTAAAAACAGAATAAAAAAAGCTTCAATAATGTCCTTATGACCAATCGATAACGTTAATACAACATCTTAAAAAGGGACGGTTTGAACATTCCTAAAGCATTTAAAACAGCTTTTTAACATTTTTGTTGTTAGTGGAAACATTACGGAAACATTCTTGCAACCTTTGCAACATTCCTTGCAACATTCTAAAGTTTTTAGCTGGGTTGGTATGCGATCATCAACGTTGTCTTCAGTAACCAATGTTTTCGCTTTAATTTCCTTTTTCTCCTGGCAGATCTGGAGATGTCAGCAGACTCTTTTGGAACGGGGGGTAGCGATGCCCAGCAGAGTCTACAGTCTTTTTGGCCCAGAGTCATGGAGGAGATCAGGAATCTCACCATGGTATGCGTTACTCCTGCGTTTTTGGTCTCATTGACTCATTGGCTGTCAGACATGAAGAAGCCGTCTAGATGTGGCCTCTTCAAATCAAACAGACTATGTCATAACTGGAAGTAGGGCTGGGCGGTATGACGGTATATATCGTTACCGCGGAATGAAATGTGTTCCGTAAAAKAATTTTTTATTCTGTGTATACCGCAATATGTAAATAAGTGGGCGTGGCCAACTCATGTGCAGCACRCGTGAGGCTGAGACTGGTCAAACCGTTGAATGCAAGACTGAAGGATACGCTGGGAGGTTGTAAAAACATGGAAAAGGAGAAACGAACAGGACGACGAAAACGACGAGGAGGAATAAAATACAAAATAATCAATAATCAGTCCTTTTCTTTTCTTAAATATTCAAGCTTATTTATTATATAAAGCCCTTTTGTACATTTTCTGGAATAACTACCTATATAAAAAACTATATCGTGAAAGATATCGTTACCGTGAAATAAAATTTCTCATACAGTGAAATAAAATTTTGGTCATACCGCCCAGCCCTAACTGGAAGGATAGTCACCTGTTCAGTTTGTTTTTGCTGTCCATTACTAGGAATCATGACTGTTAGTGTAAGCTCTCCTCTAACACACTCCCGCACTGTTTCAGAAGGATTTCCGTGTGCAAGAGCTTCCTCTCGCTCGCATCAAGAAAATTATGAAACTCGACGAGGATGTGAAGGTACGAGTGGCCGAGCCGAATCGCCACTTCTGACGGCAACACGCTTCCTGTCTTTGATTCTCAAGAGAGCAGCCGCAGTGTTTGTGTTAAGTGGACTGTTGTGTAGATAATTAGAGGTGCTTGCTAAAGCAATCATTACCACAACTGTTTTAAACAGTTAAGGATTTACCTAAATATTAAACTTCTGTGCGCAGTTTGTGCTACAGACATCAATGTGGTTTGTTTGTAAGACAGATGTGTTTTTACTTTACTTTTCTAAGTGTTCAGACTTTTGGTCAGTGGATGATAAAGTGGCTGACAATAATCCCCTAGACAGAGAGATCCGAGCTGTACCTGGAGACCATATTCATATTTAGCTTTATCATAGCAGCTTGAAGCTGGACTGTATTGACCTGGATCAGTAAGCTGAGGGCCATTTGGTATTTAAATATAACACTGTATTTCCAACAGACACATATTTGACAAAAATATGGTAAATGTACAATAAAAAATCTCCCAGACGGCCATTAATGATAGTGTATTCATAGAGTTTGGTTTTTGAAGCTGGCTTTTGAGGCTTAAAAATCACAACATTTCCGTTTTTGAAACCAGCGCTGAATTAATTTTTTTGTTTCCTCCAAAAGTCGATATATTCAGTGGCTTCAGCTGCAGCGTGCCCTACTTTGAACTCTTACGAAAACAGTCATTTCAGACGTTTGGAGCACATAATTGTGAATAGAGAAATTGCTCGATCCAGCTGAGAGTCATCTGGCCATTTTCTGTGAAAACGCATGAATTTGGTTAGCGTGCGAATATTACAAAAGGATATTTTCTAAGGAAAGAACGAACCTCTCGCGTACCAAGATCAGCTCCATGTTTTGCCAATATTTACACGTTTTTGCCAGAAGCTTTCTTAAAAAAGCAACTTCTAAGAACATGCATACCACCAGACCACCAAGTTTAAATTAGAACATGATGCCTGTACAATTAAAAAGGTGCGGGTCAATTCAAAACCGCTAAGATTGTTTTGTGGAGATAAGGTTTTAGTTTATTTGCTGCTGGATCATTTATTCCTCGCTATAGCTATTAAAAAAAAAAAGTTAGCTCGATAATCCCAAATATAAGCTAACATCTTCACTTTCTGCTCAGTCACACAGTACAAAGATATAGTAAAGTTATCGAGGCCACAGGGCATAATCTTCCCACACACAGCTTTAGAGTGGCGTGGGAAGCGGGCATCAGGTCAGGGTGGTGCACGGGCGCTTAAAATAACCGCAGCTTACAGTGAGAAGAGAGAAAAGTCAAGGCAATTAAGAGCTCAGGGGCAGTGACATGGGCAGGACCCTGGGTCAGGCCTTCACATAGCCTCTAAACATACTATATTTGTGTCCATCTCTTTAATGGCAGTTTAAGACTTGAAGACCGTGACTGAGAATTATACTTACACTGTTTTAAAACATAGCGAGCGCCTTAGCGCATCATGGGTACAATCTTAATTATGCGGCCGCCTTAAGATAAATTTTAAGGTAGCATGGTGTATATATCCTTCACATTGAAGGCAATCCCAGAATGCATTGTGACAAGATCAGTGGATGAAATGCATCCAGTATGAGATTTGTAAACAAATATAATTCACTCAAGTATAAAAAAATAAATGGTATTGATAAAATAGTTGTTAAGTGAAATTAAATGTGATTATTTAAGACAGTCGTCTGTGTGGATGGAGTTTTCTTTGTTGTTGTTTGTATTTCCACTGTACTGACTGTATCTGATAACCCTCCACAGATGATCAGTGCTGAGGCTCCAGTGCTGTTTGCCAAAGCAGCACAGATCTTCATCACAGAGCTCACTCTCAGAGCCTGGATCCACACGGAGGACAACAAACGCCGAACACTACAGGTCCGTCTGTGCCCCCATGCTGAATTCTCATTCTATCCAAACTTAGACATAAACATCTGTTCGGTGCTTTGAAAATGAAGACATAAACATTGTCCGAGATGTGACCTGGTGGGTAGTGTGCTACATGCAAATACATCCAAATCAATTAATATTGTTCCTCTAGATTTAACGTGTACTAAAACCATGACACAACATGTCTGTTTATGTTAAAAGCCCCCACGCAAGACCCCCAGGGCTTATCTCCTCAGTATTCCCTTAAAAGGCTTTTAATTCTTTTAAATGTCAGTGTATTAATAAAACTGCAGTATTTAGGTTGACTGCAATTATTTGACAATGTACCATAAGATATCTGGTGGTTACCGGTGTACAAAGCAAAATATTGTCTTATCTAAGGTCAATTGCCACCAATATAGCAACCCGTGTCAGCATAGCCTTTATCTGACATTGTGTTTGGCAACAGTTTCTGTGGCTGAACAAAGCTGTAATGACTGGTAGGCGGTTTCTTTAATATGTAGATCGTATTAGCGCTCGGCCTGTGAGCTCGCAGCTGGCCCACAGTTCCATTGTGAAGGCATCACGCCAAGCGGTGTCACCACGACAACAGACGTCAATGGAACAACTGCATGGACGTGACCCTTCACCACCAGATATTTATCATGGTGTTAAAAATAGCTGTGGATCTGGGGGGTGACAATGGGTGGTCTTTGCAACCAATATCCTGTGGAAAATACCACTGATAAATCTGTGAGGTGTGATGGTTTGTGAAGTGTTTTTGTTTCCTGTTTATTTGTTTGCATTTAAAGCTGCAGTCTGTAACTCTTTAGGTTAAAAATGAACAAAAAGCAGTTTTTGAGCCAATAAATGGCAGAGCTGTGTTCAACACGATCCCTTTACCTTTGCCCGGTTTGCATTTCGAATTTGAGTGGTCAGTGGTATTTTGCAGGAATCTGGGATTTGCCTGAAGATTTTGTCCCTCCTGATAGCATTTGTTCTAGGTGGGCTTGTCTAAATGTTTGTTTTCATTTTTGTGGTCTGCCTTCTGTTTTCCAGAGGAATGACATCGCCATGGCCATCACTAAGTTTGACCAGTTCGACTTCCTCATCGATATTGTCCCGCGAGATGACCTCAAGCCTCCGAAACGACAGGTGCGGAAAAGAGAAGCTGTTGTTTGAGACGGGAGCGTCGTGCTGTCAAAAAAGATCTAAATGTTTTCTCATCACCTGTGTGTAGGTAGAGGAGATGGGTGCAGTGTTGCCTCTGGCAGCCTGGGGGCGCTGTAAACATCCTTGACTGGAAGCTGGGTGTAGGTCAGTGAGGGCTTTCAGTCGGATGTTTGCAGCACTCGGCTTCCCCTGAACATCATTCTATAACCGCATAACCAGCATCATATATATGCACTTAATATTCCGATTTATGAATGTGAAAACAACCATTCCAAAAACCAGGCGCTCGGGATCATAAAACTCCTGGGAATATCAAGGAATTGTGCTTTCTGAAAGTCATTTCTAATACTTTTAGGTTTTGACAAGAGTGAGTAAATGTGAACCCCTAAACCGGGCATCTCCAAAACAACAGTGAGAAGACGCAACTGGTAGCACATTTAGAAGCAGCTGTGATGTAAATATCTAAGCCCTCCTATCTCAGCTAAACCCGCGTCTTGGTCCGACCTGTCGGCTATAGCGTCCTCCAGTGTTTCTTTTTGTGTGATCAGGTGTGTAAACATCCTACACTCTCAGCTGTGACATCATCGAGCTGGGAGAGGGGTGTTTACTCTCCTTGTCACAAATATATCATCAGCAGTGCACGAGCCATTGAGATGAAATGTTGAAAGTAGCCTCAGAGCAAAGGTTTCGCTATCACTGTTATTTGCGCGTTAGAATAGCGCAGCTGATTGCCTACCATTACGCTGCGGTGGAGTGTGGGCGGGCAGTCTGCAGACGACAGCGAAAGGTCTCCTTTCTATTCCTGCTAGACGATTGCATTACCGGGTCTTGTCTTGCCTATAAGTTATTTATCCCTCTCTTGCCTCTAGCGTTACAGATCTAAAATAATTTATGGAGGTGCAACCAAAAGATAGACCTTATAAACTCTGCGTTCATTGTTTGTAGAGTTGTGGGATTACACATCCCTTACATTTATAAACATCCTGTGAAGTGTTCTTCAACTGCGTCTTCATAATTGTACCTGTGTACACGTGTAGGAGGAAGTGCGCCAGACTGTGGCCCCGACCGAACCGGTTCAGTATTACTTCACTCTGGCACAGCAGCCCAGCGCTGTTCAGGTCCAAGGTCAGCAGCAGGGCCAGCAGGTGGCTGCTCCCACGACTACAACACTGCAGCCAGGACAGATAATCATCGCTCAGCCCCCGCAGGGCCAGGTAATCCCCACTCACTCGCCCACATATGCGGATTCTAGTAACAAACAATTCTGAGAAGACCTGGAACAGGGAGGGAGGGACTGGAACCAAAAATCAGCGCAGGAGGTCGACCATCTCAAAGTTTCCCTTTTGGAATCACCCTTGTGTATATTAAAATACAGTCTACAAGTATCTGAATCTTTATCGCAGCTGCTGTCGTGCAACACACCAGAGCTTTGCGTACTTAGATCGGCTCATGAAACATGATTGGTGAAGGTTGAAGCTCAGGGTGTCACACATTGCTGTCAGGTGAACAGCAAAGAGTCGAGTCATTCTCTCATGGGTGAACCCTACGGTCCTCTCCTCCTCCTCTCTCTCTCTTTAATTCACTCTCTTCCAGTATGTCAGAGGCTTTGTGCACATTTCTCACGTTATCTCGCTGTTTATCTCAGTTCATTTTTTATTGTTATTTTCCTTTTATTTGTGTTCGATTCTTCTGCTTGTATTATAGCTTCTCTGTGTCCGGTCTGATGCTACTCTTCCTCTCGTTCTCTCTTGCTGTTCTCATCTGTGGTGGACCTCATTCTCCCTGAGGATCAGTGCTGTTTCAGCACACCACAAATTGCTGACCTGTCAGAGTTGGGCAAAGTTCTGCTGCAGTCACCTTACAGAGCACTCGGGATAAATATATTATATCCGCATTTGCATACATATATATCACACATGTGGAGTCCTAAAGTCTTGTCCACACTTGTTAAAATGATTCTGTTTTACGTTTTCTAAATTTTATATATAATATATTTTCAGAAGCAATTCATTGTCAACATTTCTTTTGTTTTACATTTTTAAAAAACTTTATTCATTTTTTAATTCTCACGGCCTTGTGATCTTATGGCTTCTCAGCTCACCATTGTCTTCGAAAGACAATATTTGACATCAATGTACAATTTTTTGACTCGATGTAAAAAAAACAGGCTTTATAATCAACAAGTTGCCATATCCACAAATAATGGAATAAGTTAGTTAATAAATTAAACCAGTGCGTACAGAATGTACGCACAGAAAAAGAAGTGACATATCTTATATCCATATTCAAATCTTAATCCATATATTTTCTGAACAATTTCAGCAATGCAGATAGTGACCTGAGATAGTGACCTATTCCTTCATACCTTCTTACCCCTCACATCAAATAGATTTTTAATGGGTGTTTTATCTCCATACCTGAGGACAGAGTGTTCAGCTTCACATCATTACCTGTTCACTTCTGAGTGCAGCTGTGCAGTCAGTGATCCCAAATGCATCACTTCCATCAGCCCTGTCATTATTTTCCCATTTCACAGCCCAGCTTTCACTCAACGGCTGCGGCACACGGCTTCATCTCTGCACTTTCTACAAGCTTCACTTCTGTTAATGTCTGTTTATACTAAATCTCATACAAACTAAATGACACTAAACAAAATATTGGCAAACATGTTTCACACCAGATTTGTTTTCACACCAGATTTGTTTTCACACCAGATTGTTTTCACACCAGATCTGTTTTCACATCTAATTTGTGTTCACACAGAGTCCAGTGCTGAATTTTTTTCTTGGAAACAAACAACAGATCTCTACAATGTTTTATCTCTGTGTAGATTACAGAGTTGCGTTATTTAGTTTTATAATCTTTGCTGGTCATAAACGTTGACTTGGTTTTACTGTGTCTTTAAAGTCTGTTCATACCACATGTAACCTATCACTCTCTTTAATTTATTTACGCTTTATAGCGTCATAATGCATAGCCTTTTCTTCAGTGTGCTTTTTGTTGCTTTTCATGTGACATTTAAGTATGCGCTTTGCATGTGCTTGCTTGTGTTGTGTCCTCACTCTTTCTTTGCCCCTTTCTCTCTCTTTCTCTCTGGCAACATTTCCTCCTCTTCCTCAGGTATTGCAGGGAACCACCATGCAGCAGCTGCAGCAGGTGCAGGTCGCCCAATCACAGGCGACCCCCATCACGGTAAACACCCCAAACCCCGCCCCTTTCTCCCACTGAAGTCCTTGTTAAAGGCACAAAGCCTTTTTAGGCTATTTATGACACTTGAATGAGAACCATGTTCTAAAGCAAAATTGTAAACAAATCCCCTTTTGGGAATGTACTATATATTACAAACAGCACATAGAACAGATTGTATGGCCAGTGCCTGAAGGCCAGTCATTGTTGCTGGCTGTTCATGGTTTGGGTTTCTTGGGTGGAGGAACTTGTGGATCATTTGCGGATTGATGCTGTGGTATATTTACATTTCAAATGCCAAAAAGGACATTGTTGTATGGCTTAGTAAGTTTAGCAGTAGTGAATAGACAGTTATTTTCACTTGTTGTGACCACAGACCGTGACTTTATTGATTCCAGCTAGATTCTTCTGGCTACTGAAAATGAGACCATTCATTTCTCAAAACTGCCATTACATAGAAAACCACAGTAATGTCTACAGCAGTGATTCTTGAATAATGTACAATTTTGAACAATGGTAACAAACTATTTTGCTGGTTATGCGTCTATTTATGTGTTGTACATTGAAAAAACAGACTCTTATGGCTGTTTACTGTATAATTTGACTTTGCAACCACACCTGATATAATAAATTGAATATTTAAAAGAGGAAAGTTAACTCTAAAATGCGTTCGGTCACATAAACTAATAATCCCACGTTTATTTCCTTGGAGGATACATGGAAGAAGGGTCAACATGTTGCTCTAATACAAAAAGACATGCAGTTAGTCATGCAGATTAAATCTGCGATCCGTGTCCTTCTACCTGATGCTACACGAGATCACTGCACCACTCCGCTCAGATAAAGTTGTGCTGCTTTATAAATTGCTCCTGCATATCAGGTGTCAGTTCCTGAAGAGGACAGATCGTCTGTCACACCTCTGCAGTCAGCACCCGGGTTTGTCTGGGGTCACGGTCCAACATCTCTCCCCTTTCCTTTAACTCCTCTTCAGTTTCACTTTCCTTTGGAGTCATCTCCAGGCCACGGCACAGTGTTAGATGTGGCAGCTGGTCGCATTAGCATCTCAAATCGAGCGTGCTTCCTGAAAGAGACTCGCACAAGATAAAACCACTCTAACAGAAGTTTGAAGCTGATGTTCCACCCTCACGCCTTTGATCCTCTCTTCCAGAGCGCTCCAGTGACCATGCAGGTGGGCGAGGGCCAGCAGGTGCAGATTGTGCAGGCCGCTGCACAGGGACAAGCACAGGCACAGGCCGCACAGCCAGCTGGACAGACTATGCAGGTCATGCAGCAGATCATCACCAACACAGGAGAGATTCAACAGATTCCAGTAAGAATGAATGCGATATGCCTTTATTTGTTTCTTATATGGATTATACATTGAGATGAAGCAATATTGTAAGTACGAAGAATCTTGCATACTGGTGCTAAACGACAACCAGACTTAAAAATGTGAATGAAGAGGCACGCTGTCTTGGCTTTCCTGTACCTCAGTGGTTAACAACGCCAAGGTCGTGGGTTCGATCCCAAAGAATTGCACATACTCAGAAACAATGTATAGTATAATGCAATGTAAGTCGCTTTGGATGAAAGCGTCTGCCAAATGCATAAATGGAAATGGAAAGCTATCTGGTTGGATGGAGGCGTGCTCATCGCTGCCTTCTTGTGGTGCTTTGCAGGTGCAGCTAAACACCGGCCAGCTGCAGTACATTCGCTTGGCTCAGCCGGTGTCAGGAACACAGGTTGTTCAAGGACAACTACAGACGCTTGCAACAAACGCTCAGCAGGTAAAGGAAGAAGCTTTCAAATAAACACACCTGTATTGTTTTATGGTTAATACTTTCTCCTGTCTCAGCTTAATATAAATCCCCAATTAACATATAGAGACAAATGAAAATAAGCCATTTGTGGGTTGATGTTTTACCTCGAGAGGTGTGAACACTGTGGCACCATCAAAACGATGCTGTTTGTTCATTACTAGCCCAACATAACAGCTTTGAACCAATAGCATATGTGTGGGCGGGGAACTATATTTCGCTGACCAATGGCGGATGAGGGGAGTCACAAAGACTATTTAAAAC
>JAZGTI010001443.1:0-32435 GCA_036877585.1 Botia kubotai
GTGAAATGCACATCTTAAACAGTAAGCAATTATGTGACTTAAAATGCATTAATAAACAAATGAACATTAATTTAAATACAATGTGTTGCTTAATTTGTAAATGCATGCATGCACGGTGCTTGTAGCAGCAGATGCATTAGATGAGAGACAGGTGTCGGTCAGGTGTGAGAGTTCTCTTACCTTTAACTTGGCTCTCATACTCGGTAATGATTTCCTTTTCCTTTTTGCTCTTCGCCGTGGTCGACATGACGGGCAGATGAGCGCGTTCCGTCCGTGATTTTTGGCCGCTTGTGACTGAAACCTCTCCGCTTTTCCGGGACGCGTCTCTACTGTGACCGATGCGTCATATCTAACCGCAGGTTCCGTGCGTGATCCGGTTCCAGGAAACTGTAGTGCGTGAAGCAACGCGATGACATTCAACCGTGCAGCATCAATGCACACGCAGAAAAAGACACGAGAAAGGTGCGCGAGATTCAAGGAAATCTCCCAGTGGCACGTGAACGGCAGGGGCGCGTCTTCACAGCCGCATCTCCACACGCGCTTTGAGTGAACCTTTGGAGATGCGAGTCAATATTACGCACAGATTGAGTACGCGCATAAAGATACACGCGTCTCCAAATGCTGTATACTGTAACTCGTGCGATCTCCAATCTAAGGTGACTGTAATTGGGTATGCAAAGGAATAAATCTTTCCTTCAGGGGTGTGAGTGTGTGCGTTTCTCCAGTGAACGCTCTCCACGTTACTGTCAATAGGTAGGCGGGGTGGGCGTGCGTGCGTGTGCGTGTGTGTGTGTGTGTAATACACAAAACTGACAAACCCTCCAGCCCTATTGTTACGTCATACCCTCGCGCTATATTTGGAAAACACTGGATTAAGTAGTTACCAATTATGGGTTGATTAGTTAATTGGTGGCGTGCTGTGATAACGGGAAACACTGTGCCAAACGACCAACGTGACCCGTGAGGCGCGCCGCACGTGCTGCTATCACGATATAAAATCTGTTTAAACGTTTATTGCTGAATTTTAAAATAAAAAACAGGAAAAAGGATCATTTAAATAGCCGAGTAAATATAAGTAAATAAACGCATAGCAGCAAATTAAAGAAAGCTGATTTTAAATGCGTAAGTATAATTTCATCATCTCATAAATAATTTGATGCAAAAGGCAACAGGTACATAGCAGATTAAATTTAACCTTTGAGGTGAACGGCAACACCCCACAGCTGTGCAAAGTCCCGCTCTGCCCTCTGCTGGGAAAACTGCGCAACCACAGCAAAATCGATGATATGCATAAACTTAAGATTTCCAGTGCCGGACTTCATCTGTCTTTCTCTTAAACATAAAGCCACTGTGTGTCGTGCTTTATGAGTCACTTATTCGCTCACCCTCACACCAGCTGGGCATCAGTGTCAGCAGGGGGAGACAGAGAATACAAAAATCAGCAGACAACACTGATCTGAAGTCAGTTTACAGAATAAACGGTGTTTGTTTACAGAGAGGGGAAATTGAGTCGGGGGCTTGACTCTCACAAAGGGACGATGATAAAGTCAGACTAAAATGACAGTTTTCATTACAGTAATTCGACTGGATGTTTTCAGTTTGTTTGTATTTCTGTTGTAATTGTATTATTGTGTCTGGAGGGTATATATGATATAATACAGTAATGGAAGTCGTCCTTTCCAGACTTATGACGTATGTATTTCATTAAAACCAGCAGAGCACAACAAACACCACTGTGACGTATAAATATTTATACGTTTCAGTTTAATAATACACATTTTAATAATAGTCCTAAAAGAAGCAGCATTTATTATAATTCATTGTTCATTAATTAGAATTATTCTATGAATTTGATAATGAACTGGAAACAGAACGTCGCTCGCTCGCTCGCTCGCTCGCTCGCTCACTCACAATCTCATTCTGTATCAGCAGACGTCATGACCTCAGTTTTGGGAGACGAACCCTTCACACTGCTCTGTGTGTCTGGGTTACTGTTATGGGTTATGAGCACGTAAACGTTTCATACGACACCGATACACTGTTAACATCCCAGCAAACCTATCTTTACTCAGTTATGAATCGATTTAGTATTACTTGACCACCAGGGTAGGAAACTTGATATATGTAACAACATACACGCGCACACACACACACACACACACATCTATGTAAATGGGGCCATTCCATAGACTTCCATTGTTTTTATACACAGCTAGTTATAAACACTATAACCTAAATAAATTTTTTTAGATTCACTGACTTTTGGGTACAAATGTGTTCCCAGTATATGGTTAAGCAAACACACACACACACACACCATTGCGATTCAGGAAATGCGTATCTGTAGAAATCACCAAGCACACCCAAACCCTAATGAGGCATTTACGGCTAATTCGGTGTATTTTTAAGCATCAGACGTTGTTTTGGGTGATTTAATGGACCCCGTATCACATGTCTAAATGTTATTTATAACCTTTTCTCAGTCAGCATTCATAGACAAGCCTTAAGACAGAACATACAGCTCAAATTGATTACAGCTGTGTGTTCAGCACACCCGACACAGTTTTAATGCTACATACATTCTGATGCTTTAGTTAAACGCTGGAGACTTTCAAAACTGCATAAATTATTAATTGTTTCTGAGTATATGTCCTGGCTTTTTGTTTAAACAAAAATCTATGAAAATTAAGATTTTTTATATTTTGTATAAAACAAGTCTTCCATCGTAGCTCTTAAATCCACTAAAACACACACATTCAGGGTTGGTGGGTCAGGCTGATGACAACAAACGCTATTGGTTCTCGCGTGTCTCACAGCCAATCAGGTTTGAGTCTGTGGAAGTGTGAATTAGGATCTGAGAAACAGAAAGAAACCACACTGGTGTGACATCATCATCATCACTGAAGTATTTCTTTAAAGCTTCTTATTGAGGAGCTGTAAACCTCCAGATGGAGGAGAACGCAGAAAGAACGCAGAAAGAACGCATCTGAAACGCGATGGGATCAGCTGTCGGTTTATCTTATAGTTTCCTGCTAAAGCTTATCGCCTGACACACAAACGACTCTCAACGTAAACACAGGATTCCTTATTTGGACACAGGAAAAAACAAATGAAGTATGTAGTAATTACACCACTCTTATTACATTCACAACACAGAAATACAGACGGAAAACTGTCCCGCAGAACCGAACGTACAGTACAGTGTGTGTGCCAGACAATCTGTTCTCCTCTCATCTCAATCCTCCTCATTCGCCTAAATGTTTCCCACCAATCCGACAATAATCTGCTTATAATGAAGATCATGTGATTTATTTTGATTTATTTATTTGGTATCCAAAGCGACAGCTTCTCTCTCTCTCTCTCTCTCTCTCTCTCACTCACTCAGAGGTCAGCTGTGTGTGGGCGCATCAATGCCGGAACGAAACAGGTGAGGTGAACTGATTTCACTTAGACTGCATAACCAGATGAACAGAACCAGCAAAACAGTGTCATTTAATATTCTAAGTCTTTAATAGCGATATGATAGCAATGAATAGCCAAGAATTAAGCAATTTTTCACTGATAAAGTACAATATTATGACTGCCGGCCTAAACTCAGACTGTCATACACACTGCAAAAGCTACAGGGGACGTGGCTGCTGTCTTGTGATACCCTCTGTGCTGTAAGCACAGCAGACTAAACCAGCAGCTCCTTTGACCCCCCTGACCTATGAACGTTGGGTTTTCCCTAAAATACACAACTCGAGCCCCACAGCGGTTATATAAAGGTCAAATTAATATCACCAGTCTTGACTAGGAGTGTCTCTCCTTATCCCCTCATTCACCCACACGTTCGTTTCCTGCGGTGTAACCTCATTAACTAGATCCCTTTTCCTGGTGGGCCAATCAGAACTGCAGCCCCTGGCCCTCGATCTCTGCTGCCATGACGACGGGCCTAGCGGGAAGAGGCGAATCACAGACGAGTTTGGCCCCATCATGGCGAGAACTCGAATATGTGTGACATGTCCCCTCTCACACTGACAAGATATTTCAATACATAATGAACAAGAAGTTACATAACAGCACCTGTATAATGTGCAAAGAACACGCAGACTGAGAATATAATAAGATTTCCTGGGAAATGAGGCAGCTGTGTGTTAATACAACAGAAGAGGGCGCCAAAATTTTTCCAGCACGCAGTAACAACTTCAACCAATTTAAACCAATTAAAATAAATGTACAACTGAATAATCGCATTATTGCAAATGTGGAACAAGAGAAGGAAGGTCACCCACATTAATGAGGCAGCTAATTGTTACATCAGCAAAAGGAAATTAAGAGCGACACACCTTCATCATCACACAGTGTAAATATGCTGACAAACCAACAGTTAAATAACTGCTGATCACTCAACAGTGAGAAAGTGCATAAAACATCGCCAGAAACAACAACATAAACAGAAATCATATTAATAAGTTAAAAATGACATTTTTAGTCATTTAGTTAAAAGTGAGATTTCTTTTCTCATTTATTATTCTGCAGACAGGCAAAATATCTTGGATAAAGGTGAGAAAATAAACCATAGTCTGATTTTATGATTATTACAGCTACATTTAAGAAGCTGCTTAACCAGTCCTCTGTCCTCTCAACATGATTTGTGTTTTGAAGGTCTGGAGTGGTGCAGATTGTCTGTGACCTGCTGGGTCAAAAGGACAAGGGTTCGAGCTCATTCACTCCATGGGCTGACATGGTCAAGGTCCAAGGTCCTTGCGCTTCATTTGTACAAACCTGAACTCAATGACAAAAAAAATCTGGTATTTAACCCTAATCGTGCCTTATGTATTTAAAGATGGACCAAGTAACTGAATTAAAGGATTAATTCACCCCCAAAAAAAGGAAAATGCAGAATAAACGATTTGACAGATTTGGCTGTTCTTCAGTTTCAGGTGAACTGTTCCTTTAATGGAGAAATCTTTCAGCTGTGAGCTGTGAGCCACAGAGAAACACTGAAATTTAACACCAGGTGTGACAGACTAAATTACTGAAAGATTTGTGGAGGAAAACCCAACCTCGCTCTCCAGGAGCCCGAAAGAAATGCTAAATAAAAACAGAAACTGATGAGATGGAAATGACAGAAGCGGGTGAGCAGACAGCCATGGAGAGACGTCTCAGTTAGACACATCTGTCTCTCTGTGCAACCAAATCCTGGATTCGACAGTTTGCTCTGTGTATTTGGCAGGTATTTGGAGAAGGAAGATTGGAGTGTGTTTATAAAGATCAGAACAGAAAAAATTTAATTGCATATGAAATCTGACCCGTCTAATTAGCTCACAGTGCACGAACTCGGTTCTACAACACGCAAACAAAACAGTGGAAACGCTTTGATGCTTAAAGCCAAAAAAGATAGAGGAAATTAATTATGCACTTTCAAACAAACGCCAGGGTAAAGCTATCTTTACTTTCCCTCTGTTACACACACACACACACACACTTGACGTGTTGTCCTATTTTGACAGGAATTTCTTAGCCCCCGTTGTTCTTTTGAAAGCTCTTATTTAGAGCGTGCTGCTGTATTCTGTGTGCAGAATCCCAGCTAACAATTTTAGAATGTTTCCATTAAGTAACAAAAACTTTAAACGTGCTATTTTAAAAGTTCTTGGAATGTTCAAATTGTCCAGTTTTTTTAGACCTTGTATTAATTTTATTGCTTGGTTATATGAATGTTACTCGAACATTATTTAATTCTATAACATTTTTAAAACGTTCTACTAAGTACTTAAGAATAACTTTTTGATACTATATGTAACGTTAAAAAACATTCTACTAATGTTCCTGTAAGAACATTTTTGATCTCTTTAAAAGAACATCAGCCAATGTTCTAAGAACGTTCCCTGTAAGCTGGGATCAATCAGGTTTTTCATCAGAGCAATCGAATGAAACCGAGAGTGGTATTTAAACAGGGTCGCCCACATGCTCCTAACCACACACTGGGAAAGGTCGGCCTTTACAGACCTAGACACAAGGTTGTGGGGAATGGCAGACTCATTAAATGCTAAGAAGCTTCACTCCAGCTAACAGGGAACATTCTCAGAACATTGGCTAATGTTCTCCCAACGTTATCAAAACATTCTTGCCATAAGGTTAGTAGAACATAGTGGATCAGCTGTTTGCATACTCTTAAAAATAAAAGGTTCTTCACAGTGATAGAAGAACCGCTTTTGGTTTTGCAAAGAACCATTTAGTAAAAGGTTCTTAAAAGAACCACTTCTTTCTGACCTTTTTATAGTCTAAAGAACACTTGTACACTTCAAAGAGCCTTTCGTGAAGCAAGATTCTTCATGGAACCATACAGCCAGAAATGGTTCTTCTATGGCACTGTGAAGCCCCTTTTTTAAAGATGTAGGAATGAACACAACAGACTGGATGTGGCATTAACAGAAATTATAGCATTAACATAAATTCTGTTTAAGACACGCACACACACACACACACACGCACACACACACACTTTAGTGTCTGTGGAAAAGAGAGAAACAGACAGACTTGTGGGGCTGATGACAGGATGCAGATGTGTTGTCTACTCTGTTTGTCTGTGAAATGAGATGCCTGCAGGGCGTGAAGCTGCGACAGCTCTGATTGGTGGAGAGAGACCTGGACAAGTAGGAGGAACATTCCAGAACATCATGCCGTGATGGAGCCAGTCTGAACATACGTCTGCCTTTTATAGAGGACTGAGAATAGAGAACTGATGAGACCAGGTGACGAGCGGAAGTGAGCTGCCATCCACTGCTGAAACGAGAGCAGATGAGACATGACGAGAACAGAAGACATGAGACGATATAGGAAGAGATGAGACATCCACTGTAACGCTCAGATATTACGCGTAACTCTGAGAAGATATGACATACGAGGCAAAATGAAGCAAGATGAGAAAGAGAAATAGGCCTATTCTGAAATATTGTCTTTATCTCTCAGAACAGAGAAGAAGAGACGAGACCCATTTATCCCAAACTGTGAGTCAGACTTTCTTAAGATCGCTCACACTCGTGAGAACATTGCTGACACATTGCTGATAAATTTCCCTCTTCCTTCCCTCTCGTGCAGCTCCACAAAAATTCCCACTGACGAGCTCCCCAAATCCGGCTTACTGACTCTACCCCAACGCTCTTGATTATAACAATATGGAGGGTAAATAAACAGATCGTGCTTTATAAAAACTGCAATACGAGCCCACGGAGACTCCATAATAAACCAGGAATCTCCTAACAGCTGAGACATCTGATCCGAATTTCTATCAGTACTCCAGAATCTGGAAATGATTTAGTGGCATAAAGATTTGTGCTTCTGAAACAGACCTGGCACAGACCTGTCCTCGAAAGCTCCGAATACGAGTTCATTTTAATACAGCGAAGCACTCAGACTCTCAGACATGTATATATTCAGCGGTAATGGAGTGGGACGCTGTTAGCCATGTTTCTCATGCATTTATAAGACTGTTTTCTCAGAGGTCCAAAGTTTGGTCGTCTGATTAAGTACTGAAGAAAATGTATTAGTGTTTCACCTAATAAGTTTCACTTATTCACCTGTCATAATGATCACATCTGTCTCTGATCCCAGATCAGCCATTGTGACATAGATAGTTAGTTGCTGTGGTACACAAACAGCATCACAACAACACGGTTCTCCTGACGTATGGACGAATGATTCATTAAAATCACTCCATTCTTGGTATGGTTTTTATATTCAAGAATGCATAAACAATCTCCCCCACCCCGTCATCACCACCCCCCAGTCTTATTGGTCGAATGTTTCCTACATCCATTTTCCTAAAAAGGCACAGGCACTGCGGTGCCACAGAGCACCCTCAACAAACCTGACAGCTTTTCCTCTCCGCCGTGCTGCAGTCAAAATACAACAGCGCAGAGTGAAAACTGTCACGACAGCTTCGGTCGCAGGTTGTCTGTAACAGTGGGAAGAAAAAGGGCTTTTTTTGAAAACCTTCCAAGTTCCACACAAAGTTTTGAGTCACTGGTTCTCATGTTTGTTAACAGCCACATACCTTTACTGTGAAGCACTGTGCAAAGTATCTTTTTCGGGAGCTTACAAATAATTTACACATAAAATTCCTCTTTTGTGTTCCACAGAAATGAAGTCATACAGGTTTGTGTGAGTAAATGATGGAGGAATTTTTGGGGTGACCTGTCTCTTTAAGAAGTTTTAGTTAGAGACATTGAGATCAAATATGTTTAGATTCTCATACACATTTCGTGCACGTCTCGCAAATGTTGAAAATAATGAATGAAGGAAGACGTCAGGAACTCTGCCGGTGTGCCGTGATTGTGTTAATGACGGATAAATGGCGGGAGAAATGTACCTTCATAAATTCTCACTGTTTCCCTCCGAGCGCACGTGACTGTGTGGAAGTCGAGCAGATATGTTGGATCATCTCCACATCCACAGGCTTGTTCTGATGTGTGTGAGATGTCGGGTCACATCACTGCTGTTCCTGCCTGTGAGAGGAGAACCAAAATGACAGGGCAGCTCTAGGCTAGAAGACATACACACACACACACACGCACGCACATACATGCAAACACACACACACACACATACACACACACACGCGCGCACGCGCACACACACGTCACAAATGTCCATCAACAAGCTGACAGATAAATACAGAAGACAGACTCTTGAAAACAGACGCACAACATCACCAACTCAGAAAAACATTATGTTCCAAGGAGGTTCTCAGAACATTCTCTAAATGTTCTCGCAAAGTTATCAAAAAATGGAGTAATGTTAGAACTTGTTTTAACATTATATATTCAATATATTGTATATAAAATATCAAATATATTTGTAGGTTGTTAGTGGAACATTTTAAAAACATTACAGAATGTTAATGCAACGCTTAGAAAACTGGACGTTGTGAATGTTCCTAGAACTGTCGAAATAACCTGTTTTACATTTTTCCTTCATGGAAACGTTGGGGCAATGTTCTTACCACCTAAAATTGTAAGGAGGGGAGAGATAGAAGGAGAGAGAGGGAGAGAGAGAGGGAGGGAGAAAATGATGGCAGGTGGTAATCTGGGATAAGTTCTGGTCTCAGTGTGTCGGTGAATGTAATAAAATGGGGATCAGATTGGAGGCAGGAATCAGCTTTGATGATCATCGCGCACACAAAAGCCTCTTCAGATCTTTGGCTAATAATCTCTGGCTAATAACAGACCATTAGTGGCCACACACATACACAGCACAACATCTCTTACTATATTTGGCTCGTCTTGTGAGGGGACGCATTAGTGCTTTATAGATGTACATTATCTGGCTATATATAGTTATATACAGTATATATACTGTTCTCAAGATATAAACTAGAGGCAGCACGTTCTACACAACTGCTGTTACACAACACAAAACACATGTACAGTATATACAGTATATATAATAAAACATAAGACAATATTTTATATCTGTTTTAAACGTTAAGAAAGGCAGGAAGAACTAGCATGTAAGGTTTGGTAGTTACTTCTTCTGTTACTGTTGGGTTATTTGTTTTTAAGGCTGAAGGTTCACAATTTAAAATCTGCACAATGTATTAATCTTGTGCGTGATCTTGCCTCTCTAACAAAGCCCTCGTTTCACGCTACAAGCGCGAGATGACAGTAAAACAGTTCATGGTGAAGGAAAGACTTCAATGATCTTTAATGACTTCAAAGATTTTATTCTGTTGTGTCCCCATGATTTTTGTGTGAAGACAAATTTTATTGATTTATTTTTTACCCGTCTTAAATATGATTCACATTAGAGTCACACGAATTATTTGTATGTCACACAGAACTGCTCAAATGTGTTTGTTGCCTGGAAGTGACATTGTGACCTTTTTAGTATTATTTAACATGTGGGCAGGTCTATGTGCCAATTCAATTAGAGACATTAAACTCATATACTTATGTTTTTAAACAGCTTATCTCCACACTGTCTTCTATTAGGACCACTATCTAAATAAGCTTAGCCTGTACAAGAAATCTTCCCACATATGTGTCCAAAATCAACTGGATCACAGCTGTGTGTGTGTGTGTGTGTGTGTGTACAGGTTTGGCTGTGCTTTAGTTTAAGAACTCTTAGCAAAATATTCTAATACCAGAAACGAATATATGTCCAAATATGTCTTTCCAGAATAGACTCAATTAAACAATATTTAAAACTGCTAAACTAAATTAAACTAAATATTTAAAAATTTAAAAATAAACAAAAAGCAGTTTAGATCAGCGTTCAAAATAGGGTCTGCTTACCCTGATTCCCTGAATGGTAAGTTTATAATAATGATTTTAATGAATTTCCCGGGACATGTCAGTTTGGCTTCATTTGACTTGGACGTGTGTAATTAAAGCATGCAAAGTAACCTGCAATTTTATGTTTCAAACAGAGCTGGCGACACAGAGCGGCAAAAAAAACGCACCTTCATGCAGTCTGTAATTACAGTTATGATTAGCCCAGTCCAGTTAAACAGTAATCGTATATAACCATTAAACCATATATAACTCACACGCTTGCCCTACACACAGCACACACTTGAATATCCACATGCCCACAGATTATTTAGGCTTTCAGAGGACTGCAGAGCTCAAACAGGAATGGATACAATAAGCCTCAGGTAAATAGTCTGGCTACTGCGCAGCTGCCCACTTCCCACTCATTATAATCAGGTTTCAGACTCTGTTTAATTCTAGTGTGATCAGTAGCGACCACAGAGCGTTTGGGAGTGTGGGGGCTTTGATAATCAGAGGAAAACAGCCTCTGCTGTAAGTCCCCACTGGGTGGGTGATGAATGTGTGTTTGTGTGAGACCCTGTACTCCCAGACCAGCTGAATTTCATTCCCAAAGGCCCAAATCGAACCCGAATTCCATACAAATGACAGCGTTCCCTCTGTCCCATGCGCCCATGTCTCCTGGTGCTCTCCGCTTTCTTTTAATCTCTGTCTCTTTCCCTCTGTCCCACATTTATACTGTGACTTCCTCCACAAGGTTTCCCACAACAACAGCTTGGCGATACTTTCCCACATTTCGGCATTCCCAGCACGGGATATGGAATAGTGTGCGATCTCTGACCCTCGTTTCTCCACGAGGATCGTCTCAAACGTTTGAGGCCTCACGGTAATGCCAGTTTTGCCAAGTAGGGCATCGGTCCCGGAACATTTATATCGACCAATCAGGTTGTAGGGTTAATGTTTAGGGTTGGGATAGGGTTTAGCCCAGCACTGGGGTTAGAACAACATAATGATCACCCCTTCCTTTCCCTCAGATTTTAGGGCTAGTGTATGCTTTTAATAGGGATAGCACTAGGGATAAGATTAAGACTATGTTTGTTTGACTGGAATGCTGTTTCAGGAGATATTGATTCAGGAACGCACCCCACGTTCCTCTCCATGAAGATGCGTATGTCTCCATCGACACTGTATGTAGCCTCATGAATCTGTGGATGCCCTCAGGACACGTTTTAATTTACAAGTATTATTTCCTTTTCGCCTGGCGACATGTTCACTTTAAGCTGTTTGTGTTTTTTACAGGAAATTCCTGATATATTGGTGAGACAAGACACGCTCTCAACCTAAAGGTTAGAAAAATACTCAAGAATAACTCCCTCTTTATTATTATGACCCACAAAATTTAAAAGAAGAAATGCTGTTTATTTTAAAGAAGCTCTTAAATTATAAAACTGTAGATATATCGTTTCAAAAACAGATTTGGGAGAACACGCCCCTTTGCAAAGAGGAGCTGATGTCATACACACACTGAAATGTACCAGTGGATCATTTGGTTAAATGTATTTGTAGATTTAAACAGAAAACTGGGCTGAAAATGTAAAATATATATGTAAAAATATAATGAAATAAAATAGAAACCCACCCTGAAGCTGTCTGGACTCCACTGTCTCTCAACTCTCTGATCACATGACTCATTCTAGCCTTCAAACACACACACGGATCTGTGACAGAAAAATAGCACTTGTTTACAGACGGGGACAGGCCTGGTCTACACTGATTAACAGATTACAGAGGTTTGGAGCTGTAGTTTCTGGTCGGTCAGCAACAGAAATTGAGAAAACTGGGCCGAAAAGCCAAGAATTACAATCAATACAGAATTATAACCGTCGTCATGACAACGCTAGTCTTCCAGACCAACGGCAGGACGGACGTCTGTGTTCATCTGTTACAATCAAACCGTTGAGAATTATCAAGAGGAATGTGTCCGCTTTGTGTTAAATTTAAATAAAGTGTTTCCTGCGGTTTGAAGTAATGGATTTTTAAAGAAAACGCTTATATCGTACGTGACTGGACGGAACCACTTTAACCTGCTCTGATTTAAAACTCAATTTCATCCAGTGCGTGATTACAAAAACATCTTTGTAAAGGAACGTCTGTGCTTTTTGAAGCGCAGCCTGATACAGATAACCTTTGGCAGCCCATAGCCAAGAATCGTATATTTTCTGTGATATATGTTTGATAAGCTAACGTATAACAGTAATTCCGTATACACATGCATTTTTTAAAACTTAATAATGACAGTCTAACCTGCGGGGCGGTTTCAGACGAGGGATGTTTGAAAGCAGGGAAGCCAAAAAAGCCTTTTAGCACCTCTGAATGTATCATTTTTTAGGACACGTTTGTGATACTGAGGGACTGAGAAACATGTCAACACAGCTCTGAGGTAGATTTTTAAATTGAACGTCTGAAACGCAACCTTACGTTTGAAGAAAAGCAAATCTGCCGTGACTGCCAAAATATAATCACAGTAATCACAGCCGACAGCATTTCTCTCTGATTACTGTGGACTAAAATCACCAAATTTGGTTTCCCGAACATTTCTGATGATATTCGGGCCATTTTCTATTGTTTGTCTGTAAACACACAACAATCATGGTTATACAGTTATCCAATAAGTGTTTGTGATACAGCATGAATACTTGTGATTATTGTAATGCTTAATAACTCACAATGCAGGAAGCAACAATGACACAATAACATGTTTCATATTTGTGTATTCCAAATTAAAAACCCTCAAATCTACATCACACCTGCACACATGGAAGGAAAGATGTTCAGCACAAAACAAGATTGTGTAGCTAATAATGACAAATATGTCGGTCTGTTCCTCACAAGGTGACACAAGACATTAGAAGACATAACAATGATACAGAATTTAATCATGCATGACTTTTAAGGCTTTCTCTTAACTTTTCCACCTAACACACACACACACTTCATTGAGCACAAACTGAATTGTTAATCTGTTTTTAACTGTGTTGCTTTGAAATGTGACTTCTGCATACTTTTATTTTAATAGTGTTGCATGAAAACCTTCATCTGAAGTCTCATGCGAAGTTTTGGCTGACTGCGCAGCTGATTAAAGCGGATTATAACAAGCTCTTCTCTCTGTAAGTGTGAACTGGAGGATCGGTGAAGATCAGAGAGAGAGAGAGAGAGAGAGAGAGAGACTGCGCTAATGCGTCTCATCTGGACAGTTAAAGAGAGAGGCTTATAAAACCTCACTTTATACTCTCTCTCTCTCTCTCTCTTTCTCTCGTGAGAGATGGATGCAAAAAGCTTCAGGGACGAGTTCCAAAAACATTTGTGCCTCTTTCGTACACTGTATTTCAGCACATAAACCTTCGCTATGCACGCATCTTACTCACTGACCATCTGAAATACAGTTAAACAGCACTGTGCTGTATTTCATTTAAGCAATCGTTACCTTATTTTCATCAGTTAAATCGTTCAGCAGAGAAAAACAAAAAACAGATAACATGAAATAACAGAATATTGAATAAACAGATAATAAACAAACAATGCTATCAATTATGTATGTATTTTTATCATTTCTTATCTGCTTGTCTGGTTTTCTTCACATTTTCTTTGTTTCCACGTGTCCTCTGAAATACCTGCAGGGGTCCATTAAGACTAATTAGGGCTGTTGACGAAACACAACTGGAACCCCGCCGATCCACAAAGCTAATCAACTCGAGCCCCTTTTAAAATCTTATCTCTCCCGGCTTCTCTATTTAATAAAAAATGTTTACATTGTAGGGATTGCTGGACAGTACAAATGATTTAATATCCGATTAAAATGGAGGATTTCAAAATCCGCCCATTTGTTACGCTAAGCCTGCGAGCTGCACAACGCATGAATACATTTATCTCTAAAACCGGGTTACGCGTTTGGCAGGGCAACTCATAAACAAACAGGTATACGTCTGACAGGTAGATGCTGAGGTAAAATTAGCACAGGAACAAACACGCAGGAGACGAGCACGTTCCTCAGACATGTGAGTTTCATCAAATAGCTCTCGTCATTGATGGACGTATGGAGGTCACGTCGAGCCGACGTATAGAGGGGTTTGTGTTGTCTGGAGGTGTCCTGCCATTAAAGCTGGAGAACGCACAGAACACACGTGTGTTACGTGTGTATGTGCAGATGTTATGTGCGAGCACACGTGCGGGATGGAGGTCTATCAAGAGCTCTTGTCTGGAGTGAACCGGTCTGTTGACGTTAATAGATTCTGATTGAATCTAACAACACGCAGGCATGCAGGCGTGTGCGCAAATATACGACTGTCTGAACATCTGAGTTTATATGTTTTTACAAAGGAATGTATGAACACACACACTGGCAAATTTCTAATTTCTAACACATACACAATATATATATATATATATATATATACACTTTAAATCTCATGTTAATTTCATTCAGCACACAGTCTTATCTGGAGCGAGTTACCATTAAACTGCATCAGCAGCAATAAACAGACAGCAGACATGCAGTTCTATACGTTCTTTATTGGCACATATGACAGCACTTCCTAACCTTTCTGCTCCATATGTTGGCCTTTGAATTCTGTGGAATCCTGTGGGTGTGGATTTCTCGCTATAGGTCGTACGTTTGGTTATACATTTATTCCTGCTGTCTGGGAATGCGTCAAGAGACAATGGTTTTTAGACAAGCCAAAAACCATTACGTTCCGTCCATACAGTGAGGTTATCCCCTGAGGTGCATGTAAACATGCGCGGTAATGATGCTAAACCTCAATTAATGTGGAAATGATTGTGTTTATTCATGAGATAACACACATAAACGCCACTGCAATGTTCCCCTGAGAACTTTTGTCAGTTCGAAGATTTTCGTCAAATGCTCCCGAGATGTTCCTGCTTACAAGTTCGGAAATTATAATCATGGTGTGATTATTGTGTTCAAGCGATTATAATCAGAAAACCTGCTGAGTAAAATTTCTCCCAACCCCCAAATTAGCACCATTGACATTAGCTTTTATATCCCTGTTATGTCACACACACACACTTACACAAATAATGTCCAGAACAGCCCATCAGGGCAGTGTGGGAATACAATTCAATTTAAGCACATTGGTTCCACAGTGGGACAGTTCCCTTTTCTTCCCGACACAAATAATTAACAACAAAGCAGAAACTGTCATTAGATTTTACACAAATCACTCTTGAAATTCACTCACAGTGACACACACAAACACTTTCAAATCTTCAGTCAAACAGGTACAGTAAAGTACAGTACAGCGAGAGACACGCTATAAGTCTAATAACAGGATTAGGTTTGAACCGTTTTCCGAACCGAATCAACTGTCTTGATCAATATCTTTCCGAGAGACTCTTAATATAACCGTATGCCTGAAACAGCAGGTCCATTAAAAAAATCAATTATAGACTCTTTAGACTGTTTCTACAGCTACAGATCCAAACAAATCGACAGAATAAAGGTCATGAGACTTTTTGAAACACACGCGCACAAACGAATACTCCAGTAATTTGCCGAATGTCTTTCCGTCACTCGGCCAAAGTTCTGCTGATAACACATGCGGGTATTCATTTCCATCCTACATAATAAAATACAACAATTCCTGGGAGATCAATAAAGACGATCAAATATGTAAACGTGTCTGTTTATTATGAAAATCAGAAACTCCTTATCAGCTGCCTTTGTTCTCGGTTCCCTGATGGATGACACGCAAATATTCCAAAACTTTCGGAGCACCATAAATGGGCCTCCGTCTGCAGATACAATGACCCTGTCAGTCCTTCCAGATACTTGACTTGCCTCCAATTTAGGAACGTGTGTGTGTTACAAGCAGATAAAGGTCAAATGTAATAAAAGAAATCAGAAAAAAAACACGGAGGAAAGATGATATACGATGATAAATGGAAACAGAACAGTGAGCTAAACGTTTGCATCGTTTCACTCCCAAATAATGCTAATCACTCTTGACAGAGATGCTAGTTATATGACAGAGGAATTAATGACGACAGACTTTAATAAAAAACGGACGCCATGTTTAATTTGTGGAAAACGAGGCATGGCAGAACACAGCTGCACAATAATAACATTTAAAAATGCCATATAATAAAATAATAATATATTATAATAATATTAAAACAATAATAACAAAAACAACTTTTTCGTTTGTTTTTGTATTGAATCCACCTAACAGAGTACTCACTAAATACTCTTTTTAAAATAAAAGTCAATTAAACACATGCTTTACATACTCATTGTGGTGCTGAATTGTGGTGTGTTATTTAACTTATTTTGATGAGTTGTAGTAACGTAAAAACACATGTTGTCATGACTCGATCACATCATTTTTTACAGTGTGGTTAAACTCGAATGTTAGTACAATTGCTTTGTAAATTCCCTGAGTGTTTTTCTTTCAAATCTGTCACGCCAAAGTCGCGGATGGTTTGGAAGGAGTGAGAGGTCAAATGCGGGCCTTGAAGGGAAGACTCTGTAAGACAGATGACTGTGGAATAACAGGGTCCCTGTAAACTTGACCGTTATTGCATCCATCACAAACTGATGGTCTTGTGGGGGCGTGTAACACAAAACAGATTGAATGACAGAGACGAACAAGCTCACATATGAAACCAGCACAAACCAGCAGGCAGCTGGTATCTCATCACTCACTGAAAATCACCAGCTATGGTACAGAAAGAAGCAATTCAACATGATGTTACATGATGAATTAGCTGAGGAAAATATTTATGAGGGCGAGAATCCGGTCTACATATTAAAATCACAAGGCCGTATTTTTATTAATACAGAAACCATTCAGAAACAAGCACATTAACACAGTATAGTGTTATCCAGTTAGGGAACTGAACTATACCTTACTACACAACATACACTTATTTGGGTTTAAACCTAATTGACTTTCTTCCTCTGTGAAATATAATTTAGGCAAATTTAAGTTTTTTTAAATTTAAGAGCTTAACAGCCTCTGTTCACTGTATTTTTTCTTTAAATATGAATTTTAAGTCAAATGAGTGTGCAGCACACGAGGGTTGAGGTAATGATGACAAAATATTCATTTTTATGTGAAGTATTCCTTTAAAGAACAAACTTCCCAACATACTTATTCCGTACCTTTCCTTTTCCCTTCCCATAATTTAATGGGACCAGCATGTTTATGTTCAAACGCAGAGAGCTTTAATGAAATACGCGCGGTACAAAAAAATTCTCCTAACATCTGTCTGTTTCAAAAGACTCAGAAACCGCAGGGATAATAACAGAGACATCGGTCAAAAGCATCTCTCCGGCCCTGGATTTAATCACCTGACATGCTCTCCGTCTCACTTTCTCAATAAAAGAAGGATGATGGTTAGACAAACGGGGAAAATTGAGGATCTACTGATATCTGGCCTCAGATAACACAGAATCGCTAATGTTTTCACAGCGATGACATCACCGGCACTTTAACTGACAAACTGACATTCAACAGAACTCAAGAAAGCGGTTTTTCTGCACCTTGACCCGCGCTGTCCTCTGTGTAGGCGAACGGTGTAGGAGATTTTTGTACTGCTCTGCTGTGACCGTCAGCTGCTTTATTAAAATTTCTGCCCAATTATTTTACATAATGACAGATTAATATGAAAAGAAATAAGGAAGGAGAATCTGATGAAAGGAAAACGGAGAGCGAGGAACCGCCTCGTCCTTGTGAGCACCATAATCAAAGCTTTGAATATATAATTGAAATGAACAATCAGAAGGTTACACAAGCACTTACACTTATAGAATTATAAGGATGATCCACAACTGCAATAATCTATAATCAGATACACATTATAGGAACGTATAACTGTCACGTATACATTTGTATATCATTTAACAAATGAAGATTTTCGTAACAGAGTAGAACACCAGCAGGCACGTTCATTCACTGGGACTTCCAGCAAAATTAGGGCGGATGAATTATTAGTATGATCAACAGCCTGTTGCTCCTGGTGGACTCATACACTTCAAGAAATCAATCACTGCCGACCATTATAATACGCGAACTATTTCATAACCCTAAATTATTATTTACTGGCCCGCCGTCTTCAGCGGGGCCTCAGACATGAAAAAATACTCCCGCTTCATAAAAACTGCTGAATTTATATAGCCTAAAGCTCTGTGCATATAAATTGGACATTAAAACTCATTCTGGTGTTTTGAGAACGGACAGAATTCTGCGTTCTCTTGTGGTTTCAATACCATAAACAGTACGAGGGCTTGTGTTCCTCCACAGTTCTGAAGTAAACATGACCCAAGGTAATAAGATTGTCGGCTTATGTAGGCTGGAGATACAGACGAGAGGAACTTTAGACCTCTACCTCATACATTTCTGCCTGAAGACTGCCCTTCTGTCCCTATAAAGGAGACAAATTTATCTAATGGTCTGTTGGTTCAGTGCTGCCCACAGTTCAACCCTTTATCTACCGATAATGATTTTCTGATTATGGGCTTTCAGCAGAAAATGAACATGTAAATGATGGAGCTATGACAACGATCTCTGGGCCTTAACATCTGTCACTTAGTGAAAACACTGTTACAATGACCACTGCAATTTTTTGCACGCAACAAGCACTGGCTGAATTGTCCAGCGCCGCTCTAATTGGTTGACTACCCAGCTAACAGAGAACGTTCTCAGAACGTTGGCTTATGTTCTCTAAAAAGTGGAAGTGGTTTTAAAGCATTACAGAATAAATAAAATGTTCAAATAACGTCCTAAAAAACTTTGTTTTGACATTTGTAATGTTTTGGTTACTTAATTGAAATATTAGGGAGGGCTGTTACGCCCTGAAATTGTCAGCTGGGTAAGCAACTTCCAGGAACTTTTTAAACTGACGCCCATGTTCCTCTCAGCACGACAAACAGCCAATCAGAACGCAGCCTCTTTCAATAAAATGCCTCTTGTGAGGGCGAATCTCTGTATGCTGATTACAGCCACATGAATGAGGCAGGCAGAAGTATTGATTACGGTCGTCTGTAATAGAGACTCATCAGACAGAGAAGGCAAAAAGGAACATCAGTATTGCAGACGCTCTTTTCAGAAAGCACTTAAGCCAGGCCACCTCAGTGTCAGATCTGTATAATCGGCACACTCCAACAAACACTTACCCCGGGTCACGCGTCACAGCAGAATCCCCTCAGCCACTGCGTCCCCTCCCAAACCTTCACAGCAACAGCCACTCTGAGGAATTCTGGGAATTCTGGGTGTTTGTTTTTGGCTTCTAGCGTCAAAGAACAGACCAAAAAAAGCAGGAAATCCATTTAATAATAAAATAAGTTACATCCACCATCTGATTCATTTTAAAATAACAGCTAATTTCATAATTTTACAGTTAAAAAATAACCCCATAGAATTCTGGAATGTATCTGTGCCCCTATGAATTGTGGGTAATGGTTACACTTGTTCCTAATCAACAGCACGGCGTGACAGAGTGACTACAGCATCACCTCTCCTTGTTTAATACACACTGCAGTTAAAATAAAGATCAGTGTGAGATGAGTCATTAGATACAAACGATGATAATGAGGATACGAGACCTTTCAGAGAGCGAAAATAATATGCAAATGAGGTCATTATGCCACTTGGATGCATTTGACATCTTTCCAACAGCTTATTAATTTTAGTTTGCTGTCATTCCCTCTTTATCATTCTCTCTCTCTCTCTCTCTCTCTCTCTCTGTCGCTCACACACACACACACACACAGAAATGAAACTAAAACACATCTCTATAAGACACATAAATACACGCTCGGGGAAGAAGCACAGCACACATGAACTCAGAAGCTCAGCAACAAATAAACAAGGTGAGCAAAAATGGGTCGAGTGTTTGGAGCACATTTAATTAAAATCCATCTTACCACAAGCTTATGTTTGAACAGTAACGTTTAAACAGCGTGTAATTAATGCCTGCAGGGGCAGGAAACTTGATCTCTGTTAGTTTAACACAGGCTGCGTTCTGAATCACATGCCATCATACTTGCTCTGTTTCTGTAGTATGCATTGTGTATACTATGTGAACAGTGAAATTTCTGTATGCATTAAATACCAGGTTGACCTACTGCATTGGCCAAAATGCACAGTAAATAACTAGACCTCATTGGGTGGAATGCCATATCCCACAATGCATTTTGTTTTGCCTGGCCCTCCATTGGTGCTAAACCTGAATGTACAACTTCCATGTGTTAAAGACTGAACATTCTGTTCTCAGAATGTTGGCTAACATTCTCTAAAGGTTTTTTGCAGTAACGTTATGAGAACTTTTTATAATGTTAGATATCATACATACCATTAACGTTATTCTTAACTTGTTGGTGGAACGTTTTAAAAACATCATCAAAAAACGTATTGATAACGTTTCTAGAACATTCAAAATAACCGGTGATTAATCACTGAGCTAATCGGTGACAGCGCGTTCTCGTTCCAGACTCGCACCTGTTGCCCGTTACCCTCATTCTGAGGTTCCTTTAGAACCAACGTAGCCAAAAAAAACGAAAACTATAAATAATAATACGCTTTGTGGTCAAGGAGCAAAATAATTGTGCGTATGTCTTGTGTATTGCGCGCGGGTATTCTAAACACTGGTGAGATTCAAATGATAACAGCGTTTTAAATGATTGGTAAATAAAATGATGATTGAATACGTGAAATTTCAGAAATAGATGAATAACAAGTGCTGCAGTTCTTTTTGTGTTTATGATGGAACAAGAAAGATTGGGGGCGGCTCCTCGGTTTTCCAGCCCCTTCGGTGGGGGCTGGATTTAGGCATTCAGCACTTGTTAGGCGGTCTTCAGGTTGTGATCTTCTGCTCGCCTCTTCCTCGCATTCTACGTGGCACAGTTACGCAGCGTACCTCTGTCCTGCAGATGCTTAGGTACATCGGTGTTCTCCTCCAGTGCGCGCGCGTTCCCAGCGGTTGCCAAAGACGCGGGAACTCTAGGTATCTCCCTTCTGTTGTCTTTTACGCATGAGTGTCTACGTGCGCGATGAAGCCCTGGGGAACACGCGCGTCTCCACGTACCTGATGCTCCAGCACAGCGAGTACGCGCGCAATTTTACGCATGAGAATCAGACCCTGGTTCCGGACCCAGCCATGGGCCAACCGGGGAACCAAAGCACGGCCAGCAACGACCCCTTCGGTCGGAACGAAGAGGTGGCCAAAATCGAGATCACGGTTTTGAGCGTCACGTTCCTCGTGGCCGTGATCGGAAACCTGAGCGTGCTGCTGGCCATGCACAACACCAAGAAGAAAAGCTCGCGTGTGCACCTGTTCATCAAACACCTGAGCCTCGCGGACCTGGTGGTGGCTTTCTTTCAGGTCCTCCCGCAGCTGTGCTGGGAGATCACCTTTCGGTTCTACGGACCGGACTTTCTCTGCCGGATTGTGAAGCATCTCCAGGTTCTGGGGATGTTCGCCTCCACCTACATGATGGTCATGATGACCCTGGATCGATATATCGCCATATGTCACCCGCTGAAGACCCTTCAGCAGCCCACGCAGCGCGCCTACATCATGATCGGGTCCACCTGGCTGTTCAGCCTGTTGCTCAGCACGCCACAGTACTTCATCTTCTCCCTGAGCGAGATCCAGAACGGCTCGGACGTGTATGACTGCTGGGGACACTTCATCGAACCGTGGGGCGTGCGCGCCTACATCACCTGGATCACGGCGGGCATCTTCCTTATTCCCGTCATCATACTCGTGATCTGCTACGGGTTCATATGCCAAACGATCTGGAAGAACGTAAAATGCAAGACTAAGAGGGAACCGACGCACAGCGCGAAAACGGGGATGATCGGAAAGGCGTCTGTCAGCAGCGTCAGCACCATCTCCAGAGCAAAACTGAGGACGGTGAAAATGACGTTCGTGATTGTTTTGGCGTATATCGTGTGCTGGGCGCCGTTTTTTATCGTTCAGATGTGGTCGGTGTGGGACGAAAAGTTCTCCTGGGATGGTGAGTTCGGTAGACACTGCACGTGACTAAAGCAGCTTTGGTGTGTAATTACATACCAATTCAACAACATTGATATAACGCTTCAAAAGAACATTTGCAAACATGTTCAAAAAGAACTGCATAAAATTACAAGCATCCGTGGCCTCGCGAAAGAAATAAGGTCCGTTCCAATCAATATGGATTCGCACTTAATTGTGCGCCTTAGAACATGGTGCGTTGCATAACCTAACATTTGGTAAAAGGTCATGCTTCTGAAAATCAATGTTGTTTATTGATCTATTATCATTTAATCTTCGTACAATGCTGTGTAAACTCGCAGCTGTCTGCTCTAACCGACCGGAATCTGTGCGTAATCAGAACGCACAAAACTGCCCCAAACCAGCGGCCACATATAGAGCAAATAAAGCATTTATGTTCGGTAATAAGAAATCGTCTCCTAAACGAAACATAATCAGATGCTGTGAAAAAAAATCAAAGAATTTAAGACGGGTATATGTGTTTACTTGACGGCGCTTCAACAAGCCAATGAGAATTACGCACGGGAGGGCGCGCACATACGATTGAAAGGACATTAGTCACGCTGGTTAAAATGCGATACTTTCCCAAGTCCATTTAATGCAACTGTTTCTCACATTCATCTTTGAATATAAGATGTTTTTGAAAATTATAACATTAATTTAGCGGATGCTTTCATCAGTATAACCAACAGTACACCGTGACAGCCCCCACGTAACAACCTGAAGTGTCTTGTGCGTGTATTTGCTATTCCGGGTTTATACACTTCATTCTGATCTCTTTCAGATTCTGAAAACGCCGCGGTGACCCTCTCGGCCCTGCTGGCGAGTCTCAACAGCTGCTGTAACCCGTGGATCTATATGCTCTTTAGCGGCCACCTCCTCTACGACTTCTTAAGATCGTTCCCCTGCTGTACCAAACCACGGAACTCGTTACGAAAAGAGGACTCGGACAGCAGCATCAGGAGAAACACGTTTCTGACCAAGTTAGCGACCGCCCGGATGAATAAAGACGGCTTTGATTCTTGGAGAGACCCGTGCAACTCTCGCAAGTCCAGCCAGTCCACAGGCCCCGATTATTCCCGCAAATCAAGTCAGTGCGTCCCGCTTGACTGCACGTGCAAAACAAGTCAATGCCCGCCAGCGGAGTCCCCAGAGCCCGGTAACGACAGTACAATAAATACAAACTAAAGTTATACGTAGTTTTACTGTTCGGTCACAGAGATGTATGTTTACTGCCGCGGTTATGCGGTGACAGTCTGCAAATGTTCTGCTTTTATAAACACGCTTTTCTCACAAACATTAAACATTTCCTGGCGGAGGCGCTTGTCTCAAACCCACTGTGTACAATGAATGCAAAACGTATATGCGGGAAGTTGTATTAATGTTTAGTTAACGTTACAGTATAGCCTTCAACAGACGCCCTATAATGTCCTATAAACTCATTTTAACTTAAGAATAACGTGTGCGTCCTTATAAATGACAGTATTCTTTCACAATTTTCTTAATGGCTCAAGTCTGTGACTTCAGATTTGCTTATGGTTGTGCTTTATGTGTCTATGTGTACTGGTGGGAAATTATACTTCCTTCCTTAGGCAGATGTGTGTTATCTGTTTACATCAACAACAAAAGCTCTTTCTCATTGTATGGGATATAAAGTGTGTGTGTGTGTGTGTGTGTGTGCTTAGCTGTAGTTTTGGGCCACAATACCCCTGCAAGCTAAATCTGACCAAACCTTCGTTTGGGGACACGGGGGACAGCCACAACTGGCAAATCGATTAAAAAATAAAGCAAAAACTATTTAAAACTTCAAAAAGTACCAAACGTTTTCTCTCAGCCTTGAAATCATAATTACTTTCTCCCCATTTAAATGACTACAGTTAGAAAGTGTGTGTGTGTGTGTGTGTGTTATCAGTGAACAAATACAATTTGATAAAAGCACTCTGAGGACTCAATGTTGCTGATGTTTGAGTCTCACTCTATAGATATTTAACATCATTCGCGTGTATATAAACTCACTGAGGTAACTGGCTTTCAGACCTTTTGTTGTGCTAAAAGAATATGTAAAGAGAATCTCATGTAAATATAAACAATATATCACGACAGAGCAAATAAAATATGGCGGTCAAACTGTGTGTGTGTGTGTGCGTGAATTCACCAAACCAACATGCACAATGCTTTCAAAATCATGTAATCTAATTTAATTAATCATAACTTCGAACAAACCTGTTTAACACGCAGTATTAAAAATAGGAATAAGCACTGAATTAATTAGCAAGTTCCCTCTATTATTAAAAATGACACTGAGATCACCAAGTGGGCGGAGTTTAAGCTTAATTAACTTATTCCTACTGTGATCTGTAATTAGTGATTTTCCGCTGTAGTGACGACTGTCGTTATTAGTCACATTACCAGAGACCTTAACAGAGTATTGAAACACTAATATATGTATTTTAGTGCATGACATTGTTCAAATGTTCTACTAACGTTACTGCAAGAACGTTTCTGATAACCTTAAAAGATCCCCTTGAGAACGCTAGCCAACATTTTGAGAATGTTCCCAGTTAGCTAGGCACGCGTGTGTGTTAGTAAATAGGAGGTACCTTCATGCATGTCAATCTGAATATTTCAGACTGAGTTCCACGCTGAGTAAGGATTTTATTTAAAGTCTTTTCTACCCCTGAGGAGGCTTAAAAACTCTCCCCGTCTCTCCCTTATCTGCTTAAAATGAGAGCCGACCCCAAAGGCTCCAGAGTTCCAAACGGAGTCTTATCATCAAGCTAATTCTGTCTGGGCTGGAACTTGAACAACCCCGTCACGTAACCGGGCTTCATCTCAGGACCCAAGCACCACTGGCGAGCGATCGCTGTTTTATTACAACATGGTAACCCAATTGACAGGTAATATCTGGCTCATCTTTTAAGCTAAATGTTGTGGACAGGTAAGGCCTGCCCGGCCAATGAGTCAAACAGGAAGGGTTTCTTGTTTTTTTTTTAGGCAGCAAATCTAATCACGACGAGGGCCATGTGGAATTTAAAAGACATTCAAAAAATAAAGAGCCAGCAAGCAAAACGGGACTAGAGCAGCGTACACACACTCATAAATAAACGGCACTATACAATGTTTCATACAGTCTCCTTGGAGAAAAAAATCGAAACATACACACACACACACTTTGGAGGTTTCCACTATTTGTCTACTTGGTGAGACCTTGTGTGCTATCCCAAATTAGGATCTAGAATGTTACAGAAACAAGGTTCACCTCCTATATACTACAAAATCTAAACTGAGTGACGTGACATTGAACCAAGGACGCTCACTTCATTACTGTGGGTCTCTCTCGTCAAACACACATGAACATTAATTGTCAGATGTGTTACCAGGTCTGTCAGAAGTACAGACTCGCTGGTGTAATTGGGTACACTGTGTATTACTTGTCCTCACGCGGCCCTCAAAGACAAAGAGAGGTCAGGTAAGTTCAGGTAACAGAGATGATGATATTTTCCTCAGATTCGTTTCGGTTTGCAGCAGCATACAGACAGTCTCAAGAACTTGTGTTTTGACGATAACTTTTGGGAATATTATAACTCGAGCTACAGATCATTTCAAGCCGTTAAGAAAATTATTATATACAATAATGCACAATACAAGTTTAACAAGGCACTGCCTCGTAGATTTTCACTGTATGCATCATAAGGGTCGTTTATACATGCGTTTGTAAACAGCCACAAGATTATGAAACAGGAACTTTCTTAATAACGATAAACGATAGGTTTGCATTCCGTGTGCTGTAGCTGGGCTCTGTCTTACACAATGTGCGAAATTATTTTGCGAGGTTGGCAGGAAGGAACCGGCATTGTTTAAAACAGGACGTTTAGCTGGGGGTTAATGGAGGGAAATTTTCAAAATAGAAACGCTTTCATCACACAACGTGAAGATGATGAAAACAAACTTAACGCATCTGAAACGCGTCGCATACGTGCTCCACCGCTCTCCTCATGTCCTCCTCGCCAACATCCTGCATCTCCCTCCCCTAACATGATGCATGAGCCACACCATGAAACACTCTTAGCCCTGCTCTGCCTAACAATCTTTCAAAGTTATTTTAAAGTTATCCAAACATTCTTGCAGTAATGTTAGTAGAATTTTTTATATATATTATATATCAAAAACATTATTCAAGTTGTTTGTGGAATGTTTTAAAAACATCACCAAATTATTAAGTTCTTATAACCAAGCAATAAGTTAATACAAACATAAAAAACTAATTTCCTTTGTACATTTTTGTTTTTTCTTAATAGAAACATTACGAAAACGTTTTTACAACTTAATATAGTTAGCTGGACCTATATATATATATATGAGTTTTTCCACTCCTTTTGTACTGCCATCCCTTTCTCCATTCCTGTCTCTCCAGCAACCCCTTCACGACATCATTGTTTCCCCTCTTTGTGCACCTGATTTCTCTTGTTTATTTTTCCACAGTCACTCGGTTATCCTCACCTCAGCACTCTCTCTGTTTATCCTGGAATATTCCTCCTCTGTCGAGCACCTGTTTTACTGTCTCCCGCCTCGGAAGTGACCCACATTTTTAAAAGCATGTCACATTAAAGCGTCTGTCGGTTTATAGTTCCCCAATCCTTTTCTGAAACTGCTTGTTTGGATCGTTTGTTTGTTTAAAACAGTATTGGTATACTCTATATATACTGTTATATATAAGCACTATAGATAACTTGTGGTATCTCTGACAGCCAATGACCTCACAAAACATTAGGTTTGTGGAGGACTAAATGAATCACACATGGCTTTCTTCATCGTATTCCTCAGGAAAAGGCTCTTTCATTCAAGAATACATGATAATACGAGAGTGAAAATAACTTAAGAGTTTGTGACATGCCTACATAATTTCTTATTTGCTACGCCTATGCAGAACCACAAAAACGCTAATGTAGACGTTTGCTGGCCTCTAGGCGTCATCTGAGGTATTACAACCTAAACATACAGAATCTTATACGCGCTTATGTAAACGAACTACTGGTCGAAGGGAAAGCTCTTCTTCTGATGTCCCACCAAAACACAGTCTGACACAACACAAATGTTTGTTTCTCTTGTGTTCCTGTAGCTTGTTCTGCACAGTGAGGTTTTGATATGTATAGCAGTCAAATCTATTTCAGCCTGTTCACAAAACATCACAGATTAATATTATTAATTATTATTATTATTATTCTGTGATGTCCACAGCTGAGAACAAAGGCAGTATTAACTCCAAGCTCAATAATTCATCTCAGTACCTGAACACACACTCCCTCTGGTGGGACTGGGTGACCCATTTACAGTGTGTCTGGGTCTATTGGGACTGTTTAAAGTGGATGTAAGTTACGTTCTGCTGCTTCTTTCGTACTGTTCATGTTGTGATTTACAGAGCGAGACATCTTGCCTACCTCGTCCCGACAGGTAAGAGCTAATGATCTTTTTGATCATTATGATGTTTAAGCTAATGATGTTCTTGAACCTGTCAAACCTGTAAGTTACTTTCAAGGTTCTTAAAAAAACACACAGACATATTTCCTTTCTGTGGGTTTAAAACACTGTTGGGTTTTTAGGTTACACACTACCTCCTGCCTTCTATGTGGGGTGACCTGGTATACACCCTGTCCAATCAAAATCCAATTTTCCACAACTATATTCAAAATAAAATGTTTACATACTAGTTTACCTGTATTGTGGCTGTGGGCCTCTCTCATAAAACAATGGTCGTGAGAAGCAGGAATTGGCCTCTGGAGTCACAGACAGTCTCAGGGTGGTTGGACTCAACAGCTGTGGTCTGTGTGACTTCAGCCCAGTCAGTGAGTTTAAAACTTGCCAGCCTGGATTTTAAGGAGCGGCATCTGCTGTCAAAATCAAGTTACAACCTTTCTAACATTGTTTCAACATTGTTCACTAAACATTTTCGAAGGCTTTAATACACTATCATTGTCTTAATTTTTTCTAACACTCTTCCTTAGGATACAGACTCTGTGCAAATCACCTGCGAACCTCCCACCTCTTGGAAAATCCTGCAGTATTCCATGAGCTTAGCCATAAGGAAAATTTGAGGGAACAGGGATGAGGCCCGGCGAGCTGAACTTCATCTGAATCTAGCAGAGCCTGACAGCACCTGCAGGTGAACTTCACCTGATGGTCACACCCAAGAAACAGCGTTAAACTGATCTCTTCAAAACTGTTAATTCACTTCACCTCTACAATCCTTGTATCGTAAAAACAGACCATTTTTATTTTGTTCATTGTTGTACATTTTTGTTGGTTCTTTTAAAACCTTTAGAAATCTACAGTGAATATTAATTTTACCAACACTGACTCCTGGCATTTGTAACCCTGTTTCTAAAATCATTTATTTACAAAGTTAAAGAGTTTTAATTGAAATGGAAAATTTTTAAATCTTGCTTTACAGATAACGACTAAGTTTCAACTTCATATTTGTGCAGTTAATATGTTTATTTGTAAGTCTGAATAAATTCATTTAAAACCGACAATTTGATTATGTTGCTTTTTTGATTCTTTTAAATTTGTTTCACAATGTTTTTGCTCGAATATAGTGTTTCAAGTGTCAAGAGTTCGACACTGTTCCCACAATGACCTCTTCAACTATAAGCCTACGATTTATTTAGTAAGAACTGCAGTAAAATTCACTGTTAGAAACCCAGTTTCAATAAAAACATTCAGTAAAATCTTTGACACATTTGTAGAAAACGTTTCAAAGACGTTTGTCAAACATTTCTTCAGGTTCTCTTCAAGTTATTCCAAAATGGTTACACATGCAGTTTTTTTGTAAAAATACCTGCCGGGTTTATATAAAAAAACCGGTCAATCTACAACAATATTCAACATTTTTATTTAAAAAACAACAACAGAATCACAATCATAATTCACATGAGGATAAAAACAGATAACAAAAGAGAGTTCTCTTAACTGGGTGATGGGACTTCATGTTACCCCAAGCTTTAAAAATGGTACAAATAACAAATGACGACTCATAATTCATTGTGGCCTGCACCAAGTGACCTTCGGCAAACTGACGCAAACAAATTGGCCTGAATATAATACTAAACGAATTACAAAGACATCTCGTAAGTTAATGTACAAATCAGTAGCCCTGGCAACAGGCACTTTATCCCCTGCTATGGTAACCAGGCATCTCTTGGTCTTCCAGCACTGACCTGACATCTCACGAGATTAGCTTGTCAATGGACAAGATCCACTGCGTTCCTAAATCATGAGAACTGTATCTGCTGAACACCAGGGATCTACAGCAGGAGAGAAAGAGACGATTATAAATAAACCTGTTCACAATAAAGCTGCAATTCGGGAACTTTTTGTGTTAAAAATGAACAAAAATCAGTTATTGAGCAAATACAATACAGATCAGTGTTCAACGCGATCTCCTTACCTTACCCCCACTCACAACAGTAATACAGTTTATAATAACGATTTATAATTAAGGCTGTCAGGTTCAATTTCCCAGAAAAAAGTCAGTTTGGCTTCATTTGACATTAACAAACAGAAATAAAAAAGTACCAAACAAACGTGACCTGCAATTTTATGTTTCAAACAGAGGTGGCAGTAGAGAGGTTAAAAGTTACAGACTGCAGGATTTGGAGTTTTCTCATTCGTATCTGTAGGAGAGCATCTCACCTGCTGATATGAGGTGGTGTACACCATCACGTCCTGCTGCTGGCCGTCTGCAGTGATCAGTCCTGCAGGCAGTTGACCAGCTATAAGTCAACAAGCGTAACAACATTTAACGTTTGTTTATGATGTCACCCCACTTAAAGCCCATCCGCTGTGTGAACCTTTGATCTGAACAAGGTTTCTATATTCAGAACTGTCAAGCAGACGCTTCATTACAGAATGAGTTCGCACTTACTGAAGCTGTCATCTGCGAGTTCTTCTCCCAGACCCTCGGTGCCGGTCACCGGATTGATGCCTTTCTCACCCTTCATCGCCTTGGAAACACGCACGTGTCACTATACGGCTTCTACACACAATTCTAAAAACAGACTGATCTTCCTGATTTTTAAAGGTATGTTCTCTCGCACCCTGTATTCCAGCTGTCAATGTTTAGACACTACAAACTACAGACTACTAAGACAAACTACTAAGACTACAGTCTTCAGTCTAACGATTTCAACTGGCCGATAACAAAATAGGCCAATAAAAGGACAAATAAAGATTTGTATCCGAATAGTTAAATTGGTGTACATTACACATACGATGTCATCGAGTGAGTAATACCTCTCTGAACTTCTGCAGGTAGAGTTTCAGGGGCTCCACATACATATCGAACCCCAGCGTGGACATCGCAAACAGGATGTCCTCTCCGTTTATGGTCTTGCGTTTCTCCTGATGACATCGCTCGCTGGCTTCGGACGTGATGAAGCTGATGAACTCACTCACACACTCCTGCACACACTCCTTGGCATCCTTCGCAATCTGCGGACACAATCAGGCAGATGGAATCAAGGTCTGCGCTGCACACACAACACACACGAAAGCAGCACGCAGAAGTACCTTTCCGGTCTGCGGGATGGCGTTCTTCATGATGCGAGCCACGTTGGCAATAGGGAGGTAGATGTCTTGCTCTCTGAAATTTTCTTTGCTGCCGTTTCCGTCCTCGTGGTCATTAAAACTTTCATCACCATCGTCTACACAACACAACAGTTGATATACGTTTAAGTCGGAAACACAAGACGAGTGAACAGATCCGTCTATGATGCATCACAGTAACTGTACCCAAACATTTCCTAATTCTCTCAAAACACAGGTTAACGAGCTGTGATGAGGTCACGTGCTTACCATCTTGAGTCTGTAAGACGTACGTTCCTCCCGTCATGAACTCTCCAGTTATTCCTAACTGACTAGCATCAGTGGTGCTGCTGTCTCCGTCCATCTGAGAACACAAATCAAGCGCGATATTTATTTACATTCATTCATCCCCACACGCATTTAACATTTGCCTTAAAATGCAACAATAATCACAGTAATATGCATAATATTTAAAAAAGGGGAAAAATTACTTTTCCCTATTGGAAATTGCTCCTTGCTGTCCATTAATAAACAGTAAAAAAAATCATAATAAATACAAATATTGTTAAGTAATTACTAAACGCAAACCACGTTTAACGCAATAACATAACAATGCTTAAAATATCTAGTTGAACATATTTACATTCCTGCATAATAGACCTATTATGTTTATAAAAATATACAAATAATGCAAATAATAAAAGGACGTACTGAATGTGTAAAATATAATCAAAACAATGTTATTTAGTTATTTTTCTGTAACCTGTCTCTGGCAGTCTTTGTTGTGTTGCTCAGCTAGCAGGTTAGCACTACACCAGCTAACTAACTACATTCACCAGCGGAAACGGCTCGCGTCTGACTTGTTTAATATTTAAATACACGTTGAGATGGCAGAAATCATCAGTTTTAGTTTGTAAATAAACGCGCTACTTCTTAAACGTGGGAAATGTGTTTTCTGGGCCTGTATGTAGCCTCCATGTTTTACCCCCAAAACCACTACGCATCCCCAAATATGAAATCTCTCAACGCGGCCCGCGTTCACCGGCTCCTCCGGCCCGGTTATAACGGGATGGGTCTGCCGGTACCGATCATTTCCACCCGTTAATCTCAAGAATAAGCGCTGAAGCGGATCATTTGACCGAAGCCTCGCATACGAACCTGACTGACGCTCGCGCTGCGACTTGATTGGACGGAAGCGGGCGAGAGAGTTTGTGCCCGCGCTCTAACGTGCACGCGCGGCTGTTGAACGCCAGGGGGCGCGCTGGGAGGAGACTGGAATTAGGTTAATTCCTGTAAACCTGGGATTACCAAAATTCCTGGTTTTGGTCATTTTAATGGGGAAAATCAACTTGGCAATGTTTTATTTATACTTAAATGTATCATGTGCAGGGTAAGGGAAAGATATACACACTGAAAAAAATCTATGAACACATTTTATATCTAAATATTTTCTGTGCCAGGAGAATCATCACGTGCCATCCTCCTGTTCATAACCATTCCAGATGATGGAGCTGAAAAAGGAGGCCATCCGATGTCCCCATCGCACAC